>JACXIX010000127.1:0-226486 GCA_014737535.1 Bombus cullumanus | reverse complement strand
GCTGGTTTAATTTTTTCTAGTGTTGGGAAAGCGACATTTCCGCAAAAAATGCATTCACTATACAACGTAACTTGTTGATTTATAGTGAGTGAAATCGCTTGTTTTTACGTGTAAATACGTATATTAAATGAGCTATAATTTTTTAAATGATTGATATATATGTATTTTATTTTTGTTAAGTGACTATCTTAGGAATAGTATAATTCTCTCTAATTGCGACTAATAACCTATCTTGTACCAGATCCAATTGAGCAGGTTCGAGATTTAAAAAAGAGCCGGCCGAAGTTTGTCGTATTCCTTGCCGAATAATTTCTTCCAGCTCTGCTGAAACGATTAGCACATGCAATTTTTGTTGAAAAATAAAACTAGCTGTAATGTAACGTGCTAAAAGTGTTCGAATTTGTTCAACTAACATAATCGGATCTTTTTCTTTCGGGCCCCATTGCACCAGCCCGCCTAAAATTATCTTAATATTACGAATTGATATCTGTTCTTGTAATAGACGTTGTAATACTTCGGTAATTCGTTGGATCGACACATGGCGATAGCACTCTTTCAATAATTCAGGATATTTCCTTTCTAATTGATCCAATAAATCTTTGGTTTCTTGAATACCAAAAAACTCACTGATATTACGGGTTATTACCTGACTGAAGTGACAGTAAAATTCGCTGATATCACTTGCAAACAGATAGCCTAGCGGTTCTAATCTATTTTTCTCTTCTTGCTGTACCCAGTAGTAGGTTTCACCTTGTTTCTGAGTTGTTTGGCTCTTAAGTCCCAACTGACCAAATTCATTGGTTTTATTAAGCACCCGATAACTTTCAAAGATAATATGAAATTCTGCGCTTCTAACTTCATTGACTAAAATAATGACTTTATAGGGTTCTAATTCGGCAGAATAATTAATAATAAAGTCAGGCAATAACAATCCATATTGGATTAAGATCTGATTTTTTAACCACTGGGTTAATTGATTATTTTCAATATAATCTTTATGTTGCTCTGAGATTGAAATAATTAATGGCACCGCTTCATGATAAGAGATATCCACGTTAGATTGAGACTGAACATTATTTTCTCGGTTATTAATACTACTATGATGGCCACTAATTTTTTTCTGATTTTTAGCTATTTTTTTATTAGCTAAGGTTTTTCTTAAATAGGAGCCGCTAATTAATATTGATAGCAAAATAAATATCAGTGTTGGAAAGCCAGGTAAAAAACCCATAATAAACGTTAAAACTGCGGTAATAATTAGAGAAAAATCATGGGAAAACAGCTCTTTGATAATATTTTGACCCAGATTTTTCTGTGTACCTCCCACTCTGGTGACAATAAAACCAGCACTAATTGAGATCAGTAAAGCAGGGATTTGGGCGACTAATCCATCACCGATGGTAAGCATGGTATAAGTTGTCAATGCCTCGCTGAAACTAAAGCCCATCTGTACCATGCCAACAGAAATGCCGCCTAAAAAGTTGACAAAAATAATCACAATGCCAGCAATAGCATCTCCCTTAATAAATTTCATAGCACCATCAAAAGCGCCGTATAATTGACTCTCCTGTTCAAGCTCAATACGACGATGCTTAACACCATCATTATCAATAATGCCAGATTTTAAATCAGCATCGATGCTCATCTGTTTACCCGGCATGGCATCAAGCGAAAAACGGGCAGCAACTTCAGCCACTCGTTCAGAGCCTTTGGTGATCACGATAAACTGAACAACGGTTACGATAGGAAGATCACCAATCCCACCACTAAGTTGTCACCAATCACAAATTGACCAAAGGAGGTAATGATGTCGCCGGCATCGGCATCAAGTAAGATCAGACGGCTAGTGCTAATAGATAATGCCAGTCGAAATAAGGTAGTAATTAACAATAGAGCAGGGAAACTGGTGAAATGAATGATCTTGGTGATATAGAAAGAACTCATTAATACCAATAGTGAAATGACAATGTTTAAGCCGATCAGCAGATCAACAATATAAGTCGGTAATGGTAGTATGAGCATGGCAATCACTAAGATCATGATGCCAAGTACGATAAGTTCAGGCTTGTTTCTAATTTGCAACAAAACTGATTGCAACATATTGCGTTCCCTGCTTTGAAAATTAAAGACGACTTAAGCTTTTTTCTTTTTGATAAAGTAAATCAAGTAATGCAAGTAAGTATGATTGTGTTTTTTCCCTGATCTCAGGGCTTAAGTAGATTTCTATAGTTAACGATTTAAATGCTGCCATCAGTTGTTGAAGCAATAAAATATGTTGTGTGATAACAATAGTTAGCTGTTTATTAGCAATAATATCTTGGATAATCATCATCATCGCTTCGGGATCACTTAATCCCTTAATAAAAATAGGTAACCAACTCACTTGAGCATCAGGCTGGATTAAAAAGGGTAGATTAGAGCAGTAAGCGAAAAAGATTTTGTCAGCAGAAGAGAGTTGTTTGATTCGGCCTAAAGAGGATAAATAGACAGCAAACTCGGGCATAAATGAGCAACTTGGCGACAATGCTTGCATATCACAAAGTAGCGACTGCAAAACAAAATCGATAATTAAAAAACGTTTATCATAGCCATATTGATTAACCCACTCCTCATAAAACCATAGTGGCTCAATATCTTGGCTAATAAAATCGCGGTATAACTGGCGGAGTTGCATGGTGCTTAATGCTGTTTGATAACTAAATTGTTTAGCTTTTAGCGCAATATTGATACCAGCTCGGGTTGCTTTTGCTCGTTGATGACTACCCTGGCAAAGTGAATTGATCTCAGCTTCAATCTCAAGCGCCAATGCGGCAGAAAAATAGCGCCGACGTAAAAGCTCTTTTAGCACTGAGACAAAGTCACTATCATCAGGAAAAAACTGTCTCAGTAAGGTTAAAATATCAGCTAACTTATTCTTTTGATTGTTTAATAATTTGATCGCTGTAGCCAGTTTTTTATCTACATTATCTTCCAAAATCCGGCTAGTTATATCACTACTATCCTGTTGTTTCTTTTGTAGATCTTGGCGGCGATTAAATTGACTCATTGCCATCGACATATCATCCATAATATCTAACAACTGGTGGTGGTGATTTACTACCATTGCTGTAGGTTTAGTGGTTTCAATGTCTGATGGTTGTTGGGTTTTTGGTAGCTGGCGTAACAAAACTGATGAGTTAATTTTATTGATATCTACCATTTTTATTACCTATTCTCTTTATTGATATAAGTATAAAGCAGGTCAATAGCGGCCTGTGTTTGAGGATCACTCGGCTTAAATGGATTTATTCCCAGCGAATCATTTAACAGATTTTTTCCCTGAACCAGTCTGGGTTGCAGCATAAAAATACGCACCATTTTTTTATTGGTTGTACTGCTATAGCGAAATAATCCACCTAACCATGGAATATCGCCAAGTAATGGGATTTTACTCTCACTGGAATCAATATCTTCTCTGGTATAACCACCAATCAATAGACTATCGCCTTGGGCAACACGAGCCACTGTACTGATATTGGTACGATTAATAACTGGCAACGCATCGATTTTTTCTGTTTCACCGCTATTGGTTTTTTTTTCAGCGCCATCTTCCAAATTAATAACCATCTCAATTTCATCGCCGGTAGGCGAAAGGCGAGGGACGACACTGATCATTGTGCCAAATGTGGCTGACTCTAACGTGGCAATACGTTCTCCACGTACTTGAGCATAGAAGGTAGTGTTATTATCAAAGATGGCCGGCGTATTTTCTTGTGTTAGGATAATAGGGCGGGAAACCATTTGCGCGCTTCCTTCCAGACTCATTGCCCGTATTTTGGCTAAAAAGTGGATCCCGGCAGCAGCGCTAATATCGCTGGTATTAAGTAAAAAGTTACCATCTTTAGAGTGATAACTGCTTTGCCAATCAATACCTAGCCGATCCGCTTCATGTTTGGCGATATCAATGATCCATAATGACAGCTCAACTTGCCGTTTCGGTTGATCTAGCCGTTGGATCATTTTATTGATCAATTGAATACCTTGAATACTGCCCTTGGCTAACAGACTGTTCGAACCAGGCAAAGGCACTAACTCGATTGATTCTTTGCCGATACGGGTAACAAAGGAGGGATCTGGTTCATATTGTTCGTCAATACTAGCAATTTTTTTATCCGTTTGATTTGCGGTTTGCCTATTGGATTGAAAAAGTTGTTGTAGAACTGTACTAATGCCAGGTAAAACTAATTTTTCCCCCCGAATCGAGTAGCTTCTATCGGTGACAAAGGTATTTTTTAAAGCAAAAATGTGAACATAATCATTACCAAAGCGTTTTTCTTCAATAATATCTTGTTTTAATTGGAGTGCTTCTTGATCCAGATATTCTGCCGCAGCTTGAACCAATTTCACATAAATTGGCGGCCCAGAGACATAAAAGGTTTTATTATTGCTGCCACCGCGTAAAGGATAACGTGGATCGTAAAGACCAATGGCATATAAATACTCTTTTACGCGCTTAAAATCGATCTTTTTCAGGTTAAGCATCTGTTGTTTCATTTCACTACCATCGTAAATATAGATGACGTTACCATCATTAAAATAGATAAATGCCATTCTACGTACGAAGGTATCAAAAGCGGTTTTGGGGGATGAAACATCAAATCGACCTGAAATTCGCTTCTTTTTTACTGCTGAACTAAGAATAAAAGGTTTATTCAATTTATCGGATAATACGTCAAAAAATTGCTCAACCCGACTATCAACGGCAATAAATAGTTCATTGTCCTGTTCAATCTGCTCTTTAAGTAAAACATCGTCTTTTAAATTCGAAAATGTCGTTGCTTGATTAGGAAAAACCATCAATAGAAAACAACAGGAAACGATGGCCTGCAATAACGGGCTAATCTTCATAGAATGACTTCCTTATCAATCTAAATGACTTAGGTGTGGCACCAAAAATAACTTTTATCTCTTTTGATAGATGTGAAGCGGAACTAAAACCGTAATCCAAAGCTATATTGGTTAGGGGTTTATTTTTTAGAATTATTGATAAGATTGCTGAAGTAGCGCGCCATGAACGTAACTGTTTTTTACCACATAGACCTAAATATTGATGACAAAGGCGCCGAAAATGGGTCTCTGAAACGCCATACTTCAGACGAATTTCCGTTATATTATTAATATTTTGTTTCATTTGATTAAGTAAGTGACGGGTAATCCAATAGCATTCATGATTTCTCATCGCTTCAATTAATGGCTGCAATGGCGTCCGATAAGGAGTTAGTAAAGTATTGATGAGTAAAGTTTGAATATCTTTTCCCGCGCAAGCATCGAGAATATACATGTGATTTTTAGTAACTACTGATTGATTAGAATAATTGGGAAGATTGTGATTAGCTAAAGCATAATCGATGTAAGCAACCAGTTTTATACAAGAAAAGATATCTGCTTTTTCTATTGTCCACTGGTTATGGCTAGGTTTTATTGTTGTAACCTGTTCAAGGGATAAAAATATTTGTTTATCAGTTAAATGATAATATTGATTCTGTTTGTCTTTTACAATTCCAAATGAATTATTAGGGATATATAAAAATAAAAAAAATTTAATGTTTATATTATTAATATCTATTTTATTTTTAGGTATAAAATAGTTCATATATTCCTTCCCTGATAAATCTTATTTATAATATAAGTAAGTTTTATAATATGATGTTTAACTTGTTAGCTTTAAATTTTTTGTTAAAATGATACACTACTCTTCATAAGAAAAAAAACATAAATATATAAATAAAAAAAATCAAATTTAATCTTTGATGTATTTTTTTCTTTTATAATTTTTCAATATAAATAATGATAAAGATATATTAAATATTTTAATAATTTCAATATAGATAAATTTTATGAATATAAATAATAATTATGTAATTCGTTTTTTTACTGGGAAACTCAGTGGTACGCTTTTTTCGTTAATACCTGGTCACTATCAACTTATAGTTGGTGATGAACAAAGTATTTGTCAATGGTCAGAGCAACATAATAATAAAAATGATAAGGATTTTATACAACTCTATGTACCCACCCATCAGCAAAATAAGCTGATTATTATTGACGTTATTTTGCCTAATATTGATAATCAACAGGATAGTTTTTGCTATAGTATAAATGAAAAAAATAAACCAGCTAAGTCATTGGAAGCTAAATTCAATTACCCAACTTTCTGGCAAAAAATACCGCTATTTGCGATAAAAAAAGTTGATGAAAAATGGTGTGATGAGTGTGAGAATTTATCTTGTTTAATTGAGAAATCCTATAAATCAAATAAAAATTACTTGATAAAAATAGCAACCACTTTTTTATTGCTTGTCTTATTTTTATTCTGTTATTATGTGTTCTCTTATGAAGTTAATATTAATAAAAAATTTTTATTTACTAAAGGAGTTATTAATCATTCACAAGCATTTAATTGTGAACAATTTTTGAATAAAAAAATAATATAAAAAAAATTGTTGATGAAATTAATAGTTCTATTTCTAATACGGAACGTTTTTATTTCCATATAGTAAATTATAATAGTATTTCCTTTATTTATCAGAATAAAACAACTAAAGAAATGATTAAGGAATTATTAAATAAATATCAACCATGTCAATTTAATGTGAATGCTATTTTATTATCTGATTTAATTAATTATGTCGATAATAAAATTTCAAATAGAGTAAAAAGTTATAAATTATGGTTGTCTGAGAAAGGATTAATTATTCAATTGCGTGAAGTTCTTACGGAAGACGAAATTTATCAGTTGAAATCGCAATTAAAACCTTATCAGACTCAACTAGGAAAAAATTTTTTTCAATTTCTATTACCTGAAGAGCAGGAAACTGAATTAGAAAAAACGCAACTTAAAAGTACCAAGGGATATATTTTCGTTCAGCCGGAACACCGATACTTTCCCGCTGGTTAGTTATTAACATTATTGGAAAGGAGATCCTTGTATGTCAATTAATAATAGTACTATTGGAGATATACTTAAAAAGACTAAAGCGACATCTGATGACTATCAAAAATGTATTAAAGATGCGGTTGAAAGATTGAAGAAAGATCCATCCAATTCAGCGGATTTGGCTGAATTTCAGGCTGCGATGGCGGGATACAGTGTTTTACTGAACTATATGTCAACGACTATTAAGACACACAAAGAGAATGCACAGACTATATTGGGTAATATGCGTTAAGGATAAATGATGAATATTAATAATAAAAGTAATATTTCTGCCATGACTGAACCTGCTGAAGGGGAATCGATGACGTTACAACAGGTTATTAGTCAGGCATATCGCCAACACTATCAAGTTGAACAGCAAGTTACTGATACATTGCAAACAGACGATCTCTCTTCACTTCTTGCTATACAGCAAACTACACATGATTATCAGGTTGAAATGTCATTATTAAGTACCTTAGCTCGTAAGGCATTAACAACCGTTGAAACGGTTATAAAGGCGCAATAACTGTGACAAGACTCTTTCGCCATATGCGCTTTTTTATCACGCTATCTCTTCTCATTTTGCTTTTATCTGGTTGTCATGATGAAGCGTTACTTAATTCGCTGAATCAACGACAGGCAAATGAAGTACTGGCAGTTTTGCAAAAACATCACATCACGGTCAGTAAAAGTGCACAAGGAAAAGGGCTCTATAAAATTAATGTGGCGAAAGAGGACTTGCCTGCTGCGGTACAACTATTACAAGAATATCAATTACCTTCGCCAGAACGGCTTGAGATTTCCCAATTATTCCCTGCTGATGCCTTAGTTAACTCGCCACAAATTGAAAGAGCCAGGTTAATTTCAGGTATTGAACAGCGACTTGAACAATCCTTAATGGCACTGGACAAAATAGCTGATGCGCGTGTCCATCTTAGTTATCCTATTGCTGCTAATAGCCGTAGCCAGGCACCGATGAAAGCCTCCGTCATCATATTTTATCATGATGAAAACCAAGATGTTGATGAATTAAAATTGGGTATAAAAGCATTTATTAAAAATGCAATTAGTGAATTGGAGTCGCAATATATTACGGTGTTCTTAATTCATAAAATATCACCAACAATTCCTTCTTATACTGAAAAAAATGTATCTGGCGGAGCATATTATTTATATGTTCTATTATTCTTTATCATAATAATAGTGGGTGGCGTGATCTATTGGGGCATTAAACGTAGATCAGCAACCACAGCTAAACAACAATGAAACAACAAACTTTTAATTTGATACAAACAATAATGTACCAACCAGCCAGTTATATTCATCATTCATTTGGTTACCCACCCTATGATAAGTTAACGATGGCGGAAAAACGGATCTATGATCAACAGGTAATGGTGCGCTTCCAATTGCCAACAGCGCTTGATTTTGATCTTGATGATAACTTACCCGCACAGTTATATATTAATTATTGGTCTAGGCTACCAATAGCGGCTTTATATTTAGGTGGTTTATATCAGTTACCGCAACTGATGATTGCCAATCAACTCAAACAATTGCCAGAGCCATTCAGACAATTTTTATCCTGGGCCAGGCTGCTGTTGCCGCCGCAAAAACAACAAATTGTCCCGCTAATTGCCACATCCTATTCACCAGAAGAACTAACAAAGTATGGTATGTGGGCAATGTTACCATTAATTGAAAAATGCTCTTTGGCATTAACAGCCCGCTTTAGTTTACTGTTTAATAAAAATTATCCACAGTGCCAAGCCAATACTGTTTTACCGGTTAATTACTCATTATTAAAAGCAACGCTTAATTATGTTACCTACACGACCTGAAAAATTATTGACTCAAGCGATTGATAATGTATTGATCCGCGCTAAGTTCAAACAGAGCCATGATTATCATGAACGACTGATCAGCCAGGCTAAGAAACAGGCCAAGAAAATAATTATTGCCGCGCAGACAGAAAAAGAAAAAATATTTAACCAAGCTAAAATTAATGGCTATTGCCAAGGCATCAGCCAGACATCTACCGCGTTAGCTATATTTATTCAGGCATACCAAACCCTAAATCACACCCTTTATAACGATATAATTAAACAGATAGAGCAAACATTAATTCAATTTTTATTAACCGAACCGGTAATTGAACAACTGTTACTTAATTTAATGGCCAAAATTGACCTACAACAGCAAAGCAAAATTTATCTGCCGGAAAAGCTGGCAGCTACATTATCTGATCGCTGGTCAGACAAATTTAGCAACATAAAACTCACTCACCACAAAGAAAACGGCATAAAGCTAGAAATGGCTAATGAAATTCTCTACTTCTCGCCGGAAAAAAGTGTAAGCGAAATGATGAAAAACATCATCGCCGATAAACAGATCACCGCCAGTAACCAGCAGCAAATAGATTGCATCACTGAATTGAAAGAAAACTTAGCCAAAACGCTACAACAACAGTTTGAACACTATCTGACACTCAGTGAGCAAAACTTGCCAAAATCAGATAGATGATTGCTTTTTAAGCACTTAACGCCATCGCCTAACAATAACAGTTGCGCCTGACGAGATGACAAGTATAATAGCGCCGTTTTCCACAATTCTCCCTCACTGCCGAAGTGGCGAAATTGGTAGACGCAGTTGATTCAAAATCAACCGCCTTCGGGTGTGCCGGTTCGAGTCCGGCCTTCGGCACCATAAAACAGCTATTTTGATGTTTTTTTGAAGTCTCTAATTTCATAATCAACTTAAAAACAAGTCAGTTACACTATTTCGTGTTCGTTCTTGGTCTCTTGTAGTCTACACTTCATTTGGGACATAATCGGGAGCCTGTCAATTCGATCAGGATTTATACCCCAAAATGAAACTCAATGCTTGCCAGATAATTTTGCACGAAACGGGTAACAAACTGCTGGCTGAGCAGCCTTCGCGGGCAAATAAGTTTAATTGTCAACGGGTCAAACAAGTTCATTTGGACTTACTCCTATAGCTGATCTAAAAAAGCTCGTTGGCTTAGTGCGCTAAACATCCCGGTTATGCCTATAGCACTTTCGCCAAGTTTTTGCTTATATTTTTCTAACATATGCACAATGCCTAAGAACTTTTTTTGTTGTTCCATTGGAGGAACTATTACTCTAACCTGCTCAAGATTTTTCTGACTAATTCCTTTGATAGTCGCACCAGTAACGAATTTTCGAATGAAGTGATCTTTAACTAACGGATCTGACAAATAATGGAATAAAAACCGCTTATCAATTTGGTTTTTATCTGGAGTTATACGAATCATCGAAGATTCAAAAATCAATGGTTCGTCCGACTGAGGGATCAAACTGGGTTTGGCAGCTCCTTCGTAATTTAGAGAGCGCCTAGATATCATTAGATCTTCATGAGTTAAAATATATTTCACTATATCAGCATCGCTAGCCTGAACTCTTTTTAGACTACCCCGTTGAATAATATCGTAAAATGCATCAGTCATGTGAACCATTTCAATACCGTATTTAGAGTATTTATCCCTAGGAAAGTAAGCTCCATTTTGAAATTTCCCTACCACTAAAGAGACAAGAGGCTTCACATCCCATCCTTTCGGATTCGTAACCGGATCACCAAACATCGCCAAAAACGTAGCCCGCAAAAAATCATCAGCTAATTTTATGGCTTGCTTGCGTTTTTGGCGGATATTATCAGCTTTATCGAGAATATTGCTTATTTTTTTCTGTATATTTTTTTCGGGCAGAGGGATGGATAAGTTTAACAAAAAATTTTTACTAACATGAGGAATTGTTGCCCCTGTACAATGCTTTCTAATTTCTCGAAACTTAGATTTTAAAAAATATCCGACATAACGTGTTTCGATATCATATTTAGGATTTATTCTCAGTCTTGCCAAAGTGCTTCCAATTTTACCTATCAACCCATAGCCAACAGTCCCAGCATTAGCTCCATCCCATGCGATAATGAGATCATTAGCTGTAACTGTAATCCCATTTAGGTCATCGGTAAAAACTAAATTATTATTATTTCTCAAATCATCTATCTGGATATATCTATGGCTTGTAGATGAAGGAGACTGAGAAATAGTATATTTTTTCCCTTTTGAAACTGTAAGAAAACTTCCCAAGGGCATTATTTTTATTGAACTCACAGCATCCCCTCCAGCTCATCCAAATCAGCCAGGATCTCTTTTTCCAACTCTTTTAACCGCTGTAGTATCACTTTTGGATCTTCATATTCCTCTGCTTGATACACGATTTCTTTATAATGGTTAATTGATAGGTCATATTTCTGCGCGGCTAAGTCCTCTTTTGGCACCACAAACGCTGCTTGTGTGCGATCTTTAAAATCAATATCAGTATCAATTCCTTCTGGGTACTGCTGTTTCAGTAACGAGGCAAATTTTTCGCCCATAAAGTTATCAACTGGCAGTCCGCGCAAAGTACGATAGTGTTTCCAACTGGCTAGCAGATGCGGCAGGTCGTTATCTTTTATCGGATTACGTTTGTCATCTAGGCTGTAGCCGTCATTTTGCAGGTCGTAGAACCAGACTTCATCCGTTTGCCCACCTTTGGTGAAGATGAGGATTGCTGTCGCTACGCCAGCGTAAGGTTTAAAGACGCCAGAGGGTAGGTTGATGACGGCTTCTAGCTGGTTATCCTCTACCAGCGTTTTACGCAGTGACTGATGCGCCTTGCTGGAGCCAAACAGTACGCCCTGCGGTACAATAGTCGCGCTGCGTCCGCCCACTTTCAGCATTTGTAGGATCCGCGCCAGAAACAGTAGCTCGGTTTTTTTGGTTTTCACCATTGCCGATAGGGTAGGATCAATATCCTCTTCATCCAGTGAACCAGTAAATGGTGGGTTCGCTAGGATCAGGTTAAAGGCGTTTTTACTGGATTGTGGGAAGTTGCTGCTGAAGCTCTGGCTCATGGTGTCCTGATAGTGGATGTCCGGCTCTTCCACACCATGCATAATCAGGTTCATGGCGGCGATGCGCAGCATGGTGGTATCAAAATCGTAGCCGTGGAACATGTTGTTATCCACATGCTTACGCCACTGCGTTAGTAAATCGCCGGTAAATATTTTTTGCTCTTCCAGTTCGCCACGTTCATTGATGCCTTTTTCGGTATGGATCGATTCTAGTGAGCTGTATTTTTCCAGCAAATATTCATAGCTGGTTGCCAGAAAACCACCGGTACCACAGGCTGGATCACAAATTGTCTCACCACGCGCCGGGTTAGGCTCCATCATTTCGACTATGGTGCGGATAATATGGCGCGGCGTGCGGAACTGGCCATTGATCCCGGCAGTCGTAAGTTTGCTTAATAGGTATTCATAGAGATCGCCTTTGGTGTCGCCTCGATCCAACGGTAGGTTTTTGATCACTTCAACAGCTTTCGTTAATAGCGATGGTTTAATGATCTCCAGACGGGCATCTTTCATAAAGTTACCCAGCAGCGTTACCTTCATACCGTCAGCTTGGCCAAGTTGGCGGAAATGCTGGAATACGCCGTCGCGTACCACTTCCATCATCTCATCTGAGCCAAGGTTACTGTAGTGGCTAAAACGAAATTCCTGTTGCAGTGGGGAAAAGCGTGGTTTGAAGTCTACCTCAGCAATTTTTTTGCGTTTTTCGTCTCTTTGCTCTTGCGTATCTAGCATGCGGGAATACATTAAATAGGTGATCTGTTCGATAACGGTCAGCGGGTTGGTTATACCACCTACCCAAAAATCTTCCCATAGCCCGTCAATTTTACTTTTTAAGTCACCAGTAATCATTTATTAATATCAATCCTGTTATAAATACAAAAACCCCGTTGCCGGGGCTTGCCATGAACGCATTATAGCGTCGTTGCGTCGGTCACAACAGACAGTTCTTCGATTATCTTTTGTAGTCGAGTGATCTGTGACGAGTCCGGAAATACGCCTGTAACGCCTTCGTTGTGAATATGGGTAAAGGGTTGCTCAAAAAGCTGTCTCATCTCGATTGTACCGTAATCACGAATATGATTTTTTAGCAGAGACAAGAAGCGTAGCTGTTGGCTGGTCAAATTGCTATCAGCAGCAAATTGCGCAAAACGGCCCTCTACCGCCTCATTTTCCATGCCGATAATGGTTCGTAGTAGTTTATCCAGACTGGCGGTTGTCTGTGGGTAGAACGCTTTCAGTGCCCGGATATCGATATTGGGGTTCTGAATTAGCACCAGTTTTGCCAGTTCATCCAGCTCGTTTGGCGTTACTGGTTCGCCGTTGCGAATTTTTTTCAACACTGAATTTTGCTCGAACAATGGCTCGAGCGCGCCCTGAACCTGCTGGCGATAAAGCTTAAAATCAATCGAACGAATATTGGTTTTGCGGGTTTCGGTCTGGATCAGGTTGGCATTTTCCGTAATATCTACCTGTATTGCAGGGAATTTTGCTATCTCATCTCTCTCCATCAAATGCATAATGCCGCGCAGATGAATGCGGATATCTTCTAGCTCTTCTAGGCTGGCTTTCTTCCACCAGTCCAAATCACGGAGTTGATTAATGCGTTGTCCCTGCTGCTGTACTTGAGCCAGGTGTGGCGGTAACCGTTCCACTTTTTCTACGATTGCAGGCCAAAGCATATCTAACTCTTCCGCATTGGTATAACGGGCGGTTTGTGCCGTCAGAATGTCTATATCAAAATGCATAGCTTCGCTTTGGCCGCGGACATCCACCCATTGCATCAAAGGTGCTAGAACAGAAAGCAGATCCTGCTGCGTTTTTGGCGAAAGCTGACGCAGGACTTTTTCATCGCTGTACTGCGCTTTCTGTTGCCATTTTTCATGGACTGCAATCGACTTTTCATCTAGGGCATTGATCTGTTGACGAAGTTGATGGGCAACCAAATCTACCGCTTGTTTGTCGAACTTACGCTGGGCTGCAGCGCCCAAGGTTACCCATGCTTCGAAGCGTTTTTGTGCTAAGGATTTTGTCGGTTTGACTTCGGCCTCTTCGCTGTGCAGTTCGTGATAGTCGAAGTTGCCCCAGTGATCGAAGATGCGAAATTTTTGTTTATCCAGTGACTTGCCGTTGCCGTCATTGCCGTACAGTCCTGGACAAAGGCGCGTACCGCGACCAATCATCTGCCAGAACTTCACTTATGATTTAACCGGTTTGGCAAAGACTAGATTTACAATTTCCGGGACATCAATACCGGTATCGAGCATATCAACAGAAATGGCGATGGTAAGCTCTTTATTGGTCTTTTCATCGAGCCCTTTAAAATCATCGATCAGTTGCTCGGCACGGGGATCGTAGTTATCAATCACCTGGCAGAAACGTCCGGCGAACTGTGGGTACATTTCATCAAATAATTCATTGAGTAGTAGCGCATGCTTATGGTTGCGCGCAAAAATAATGGTTTTACCAGGTAATTGGTTGTCCAGATCTTTGAGTCCATTTTCCATCAGGTTGCGCAGAATATAGCGGTTGGTATCTTTGTTGTAGATTGCCTCATCTAGCGATTTTCCTTCAAACTCCAGCGTGTTGGGATCAATTCCTTGTTCTTCCAGTTCGCTGATCTGCTGGTCGCTCAATTTTTCCCGTTTGATGCCTTCGCGCAGAAATTCTGTCGTGTGCGTGACAACTTCATAAGGCGCCAAGTTGTTATCAGCAATGGCATCTTCTAGGCTGTAGTTCGCAGTAGGAATACGCCCTTCACAGCCGAACAGACCGAAAGTCGTTTTACTTACCATATCGATCGGCGTTGCCGTCAGCCCAATTTGGAGCGCATCGAAGTATTTAAACAGATCACCATAGACATTATAGATAGAACGGTGGGATTCATCGGCAATGATGAGATCGAAATAGCCCACATCGAAATGGTCCATAATTTTCATCATGCCGGGATAGGTAGCGATGTAGATCCTGGCATTCTGCCGGTCAGATTTCTTCGATTTACCAACTACATACAACGGCTCATTAGTAAACTGATTGAAGGCATTTGCCGCCTGTTTACGTAACTCTTTACGGTCGCAAAGAAATAGAACACGTTTTACCCAGCGAGCATCAATCATTAGCTTGCTGAGCGCAATTGCTACACGAGTTTTACCTGTGCCGGTGGCCTGAACGATCAACGACTGGCGATATTTATTGGTGAAACGTTCGCTGACGCGAGCGATGGTTTCCAACTGATACAAACGTCCTGCTACCGCTTTACCTTCGTTATCTTTAACGTGTGACAGACTGTTTAACGGTAATCGTGTTTCGCGCTGCTGGATAAGATATTGCAGACTCTCCTTACTATAGAAGCCAAATACTCGGCGCGGTGGATAACCCTGAGTTTTATGGTCGTCCCATAGCCAGATATCGTAACCATTGGTGTAGAAGATAACTGGGCGCTGGCCATATTCTTTCTCCAGCCAGTCGGCGTATAGTTTAGCCTGAATTCGCCCCTGTGCGGCATTTACATTAGTTTTTTTAGCTTCGACTACCGCCAATGGTTTATGTGCCTCATCCCACAATACATAATCTGCATAGCCATCACCGGTTGATGTCGGTTGCTCTTTGACAGGATGTTCTTGGGTTACCTGATCAGTATTCTTGAGTTCTTCCCCTACATCCCAATTGGCTGCCAGCAGGCGAGAATCGATCAGTCGGCGGCGTGTTTCGGCCTCATCTATAGAGAGAATATCGGCAACATGCTGGTTGCGATTTTTGGCTTCATTCAGACGTTGGGTGAGAAGCTCAGCCTTTTCCTGCTCTTGCTGTAGGGCGCGTTGCAATGCCAACTCACGCTCACGACTTTCATTCTGCGCTTTGATAGCTTGTTCCAGTCGTTTTTCATCAGCACGCGTAGGTGATTGAGTTAACGGAGGAAGAGTAAATTTAGGGCTGTCATCAACATTGCCGTTGGCATAGCGGACATAGAGCCAAATGCCTAACAGATATGCTTCTTTGAGTAGCCAGTAAGTATCTTTGGCTTTAATGCGTCCGCCGTGTGCAGCACGGTTACCATGGATACGCAGAGCATCCATTTTCATGATGATGGCTTCTGGCATCATGCTGGTAAATATATTGGCGTTCATTAGGTCGTACAAATTTGCCTTAAAACCTTCAGGCAAACGCTCCTGGCGATACAACCAACGCACCATCAATTCTGTGTAATTACGTAGCTTCACAAGACAGCTTTCAGGATCGGAGTGAACATATTGTTCGGCGGTAAATCCGAGCTCGGCCAGTTCTGGCCACTGGCTACGCAACATTTCAAAATTGCGAGACTGCTCCACTAATTATTGCCTTATGTCGAGGATATAACAGGATTTCTGGAAAGAATATCACATTCAATCGGCTAGTTAAGGAAGTATATAACACATCTTCCTAATCATGGAAGAAGGTAGGGTACTTTTTATTATCACTGGTGGTTTCACTAAGGCTGAAATGAAAGAGGTTGGTCGTGACAGAGTCTCTCCGATTGATTTGATTAATGGTGACCAGCTAGTTGATCAACATACAGAGCTATCTCTAGAGGGTAACACCGGTGCAGGTAGAGCGGTTACAATATCAGCAGATTGGTTTATATATATCGATATAATTGCATCATGCCGCCTTAGCAACCAAAAATTAAAACCTAACCCACTAAACCCTCCGCCCTGATCAAAAAGAGATCAAATCATTAAATTGGATTGAGTATTGCAATTTTTTAGCCATCAAAAAGCTAATTTTTATTTAATTATGCGAGATAAAAAATCAATATATTAAAGCAGGTATTTTGTATCAAGTTATGTAGTAGTGTTAATTAACCAGCAAATTGTTAGATAGTTAGTGTTATATATACCGTAAAGATGAATATCCAGAAATTTCCTTTTACTATGGTTATTAAAAATATAGAGTTATTAATAAGTTTTTTTAAATTAAAATAAATAAATTATATTTAATTTGATTAGAGAAAATAAATAATAGATATAAGTTATAATAAAGATTAATTATTAATATTTATTATTTTTATTTTTTATGCAAACCAATTTAATAGGTGGGATATTTTTTATAATATAAATAGATAATTTAAATAGCCAAAAGCAATAATATGCATTTTAGCTATTAATTTATAAAAAATTATATTAATTTTATTATGTTTTTATGCTCTACATATACTACAGTGTAAAAATATGAAAGCGATAAAAAGAGAACTCTTTTAGATGATTATAAATAAGGTGTATAGTTTGATTTTTTATCCGTTAAATATTTTAATGTTTTTCTTATCTGTTTTTGCATAGTTAAATCTATTTCATAACAGAGAGTATCTTCTGCTTTTTCCGAAACGTTAGCAATAACTCTTCCTCTTGGATCAATAATTCGACTACCACCAAACAGATTTATATTACCTTCATTTCCCCAGCGATTGACTGCTACTAAATGGGTTGTGTTTTCTAACGCGCGAGAAGCGGTGTTTATATACCAAATATCTTTGTCTTTTTCTGACCAAGCGGATGGCATGAATAAAATATCAGCCTTTTTAGTTGCCAGAGTTCTGGCAACTTCAGGAAATCCAGCATCGTAACAAATCATGATTCCAATACGACAGATACCAATATCAAAAACCGGCAAGTTATCACCGGGCGTAAACCATAGTTTTTCATAATGGAATAGATGCATTTTTCGATATACAGCCAACCAGTTTTCTCTATTGGGTATCCAAATACCGGCAGAATTATAAATTTCACCGGTTGTATCATCGCGTTCTATAAAACCACAAATTATGACTAAATTAAGTTTGCTGGATAATTGGCTAAATAGCTTATCTGTCTGTTCATTTTTGGTTTCACTAAGTGAATAATATTGTTCTCCTAGTAATGATGGTGAATATCCAGTAGTCGCTAATTCAGGAAAACAAATAATTTGCGCATTGTTTTCCTTAGCCTTATAGCAATAATACTCTAATCTTTGTAAATTTTTATCCTTGTCACCTAAAATTGCGTCCGTCTGAGCTATTGTAACTTTGATCATTTTTTATCTCTTTGGGTATTTTATTGAAAAAATTCTTTAAAATAGATAAGCAGAAATATATCACAGCAGAGATAAATATCGAGTTAACTGATGGAATACCCATAGTTATGGTCATCCCAGCGATAGAGCCTAGAGCCCAGGCAATAATGGAAGCATAATTTATCAATGGTGTAGCAGCAGTATTTGGTAGCTTGCCTTCTTTACGGGTTGAATCAAGCAAATCTCTATTAGTGCGCAGGATATAGTAGTCAGTTAGCATTATCCCCGCTATCGGTGGGAAAATAACGCCAGCTATTATCAAAAATTCAACAAAATTGTCTAAAATACCGATAACGGTAAAGAAAGTTCCTATAGCACCAGCGATTAGCGTCAATAAAACATAATTGGTTTTCTTGCCAGTTAGACACTCAATAACATTGCTCATGCTAAGAGAGACACTATAAAGATTAATATCATTTATTTTAACCACTGCCAAAATGGTACAAATTACACCGATCCAGCCTGCATTTTGAATAAGGATGTTCACTACATCACTTGTACCCATCGCTTTAGCGATCAATATAGAAACACCATTGACAATAAATTCCCCAACAATGATGGAAATTGTTAACATCCAAAAAACATCTTTTGAATTCTGACAATATCGGCTGATGTCAGGGGTTACTAGTATTGCGACAATACATCCACCGGCGACCATGGTTGCCCCAGCGCTTAAGGTCATCGTGTCCTTTTCTGCTGGAATAATATTGATTAATTCTTTAATGTCGATTGTCGTTAATGTATTAAATGTCACCCAAATCATAACAACAAAAAATAAAGGTACCGCTATTTAGGCGGTTAGACTTAATCCTTTGAATCCGCAAGCAACTAGTACGGTAATAAATATGCCTGAAATTGTGGCACACCAGCCGAAATCAAGCTTGCCGTTTAATACATATTCTAAGGCTTTGGCACAAACACCATTTTGTACACCGAACCAGCCGAGCGAACTTATTGCGATAGCAAAGCCAATCATAGTTGAGCCTATTCGGCCAAAGCCGCACCATCTTGACAGCACACTGGTAGGTAATCCTTCCCGGCATCCTATAAGACCCAATCCTAGACCTATAAATTCAAGAATTAAGCTACCCAGTAGCGTTGCTAACATTGCCTGCCAAAATGTCATTGCGTGGCCTAATGTTGCACCCAGGATAAACTGCGATAATGAGGTATTGGCACCGATACGAATTAAAACAACAGAAAATAAATCAGAGCGTGCTGAAGGTGGAATCCTTTCAAGGGAGTGTTCTTTATCCATGTCTATATTTCTCTATATTATTTAGTCAAATAAATAGCTGCGCGGTCTGAGGAATCGCATCGGTACTTTATTATGAATATTTTTATTAATACAATATTCTATAAGTTGCTCCCGAAAGCTAATCCCCAATTTTTGGTAGATAGATTGTAATTTATTGCTAATGGTATGATGACTAACACAAAGCATTTTAGAAATTTCTTTTGGGTTAAACGAATGGGCAACCAGAAACATAACTTCTAATTCTTTTTTGGTAAATTTAGTTTCAATAAGACTATCTGTTGTGCCATGAATTTTACCAAAATTTTTAAATTTCCTAAAAGGTAATAATTCCATCTTTCTTGAATGAAACATAACGCCAACACATTTTCCGTCGATAATAAACGGAAATTTTTCACAAACGTAAGGTTGTAATAATGAATCTTCGCCATAAGGATAAATATCAATCGAAATGATATTTCTTTTCTGTTTTAGTGTCTCAAAATCATGGGTTTGAAAGTATTCTGAGAATTCAGCAATGGGATGGGGTATTTCGCCATCACTTTTGCCGTATAATTTAAAATTAGTAGGTAAATTAAATAACCTGTAGTTTTGAGGATTACTATAAAAATGAATAGATTTGTCGCCGTCAAAAATTTTTATTCCCCACGGATCGCTATTGTTTTCAAACATAGCAATCAGCTGAGGTGATATTTTCACATCCATTATTTCCTCCCGCCGATAGGACTCAATAATACTCATGAATTACCTATAAATAATCTATTTATTCCTTGTAGGATAGCGTCTTAATATAAATAAATTCTGGACATAATGGAAATTTTTCTAATAAATTATTTGTGCATTATTGCAGCAAATTGATGTAAATATTTGATTTTATTTGTTTATTTTTTTATTAAACCAGATAAACTAGCATTAATTAGATTAATAAGTTTATCTAAATAATTAAACTAATGTATTGCACAAATTTTAGCCATACAAATACCTATCTAATAAACAAAATGAATAAAAAAATAATGCGTTCGCCGATGGAAAAAATAGCAATAAAAAATCACTATCTATTGCCTATAGCAAGAGCAGATTGCGGCAAAATTTAGTTATTTATTATCTGCAATATCAAAAAAAATAAAATATTAACTAGAGTCTGATAAAAAATATTAAAAAAGCACTCATGATAAGTGTGCAGTGAAATAGTATCTTTCGAAACCTGCTTAATCAAATAATGGCTAATTGCCTAAATTAGAAATAACGTTATTTGTGAAGAATGGAGCAGTTGGTTATTTTCGTTTGTTACCAAAACTGAATAAAAACCAGACAAAATCAATATGAGGGAACTAATTTAGCGGTTGATACCAATAGGCAACAAAAAAATAGCCTAATGAAAAATAATTATATGATTGTTAAGTAATCTCTGTTTGAGGTTGGTTTTTTTTGCTTATTCTGAGTTAAATTTGTTTCATGGCACAGTTGAATGTCAGAGGTGCAAAGGGATATTGCTTGTTTTTAGTCTTAATATTTTAGTTAAGTAAGAATGATATTAAATAATTGACTTATTCAAAATAATCCGTATCTATTTTCGGTAATTTTATTATTCTCGAACTTACGCCAATTTCATTATCTATCATCAGATTTACTAAACGGTTACCATCAACCAACACCATTCCTTCAACCGATTTTGCAAAGTTTAAAGCGTGTGTCGTGAATGAGGATGTTGTAATAAATATTCCTCTTTTGGCTTTTTGCCCCGCAAGGGCACCATAGAAGGTTTGTAAATCAGGTCTACCAACAGTAGATTGCCAGCGTTTAGCTTGTACATAGATTTTTTCTAATCCAAGTTTATCTAATGAAATTATTCCATCAATGCCACCATCCCCGCTACTACCAACGCGCTGTAAATCCTCACGATTAGCGCCATAACCGAGTTGGTGGAGAATGTCGAGAACAATAATTTCAAAGCGGTTTGGAGAGACTTGTAGTAGGTTACTAAGTAGTTCTTCAGCAACTGCATGACGAATTTCTTGATAGGCATCATCAAGTCGATCATCAGGGCTGCTGGTTTCATAAGCAGCAATCTTTGCTGATGAAGGAATATCATTATTCAATGGAGCAATATCTGCATTTTTTTTAAGTGAAATATCGACAAAATCGAAAGTAATATGATCGACCAGTTTTTTATCTAAGGGAGTGGGGTGTTGCTCAGCCCATTGAAAACCTTTGTCGGTTAAACATCATTTTCCACGGGATAGGCTTTGAGAAAGTCCGGCTCTTTTCAGTCGATCGTGTGCCCATCCAGCCCGGTTTTTATAAATAAGTTGACCACTGGTGATAACTTCAGAACGTTGTTCATCGTTTAGCTCTAGAAAATCAGCAGCGTATTCGTGTACCTCTTTTGCCGGTAGCCCGTGTGGATACTTTTGTAGAACTCTTAATACAGGCTCAATGAATTTGTCATAAGTAGGTAATGACATAGGATCCTCTTAACTAACATGGCCAATAGGAAGACCTAATAATTGATAGTATGTTGTCTAATTTTACGATTTAAACACTAAAGTAAACTATCATTGGCCGGTGGTTGCTTTCAATAACCAAATGAACATTCCATAGCTAGCAAAGTCAGCTAAAGAATAGAGCTACTTTTTCATCTAATTTATAAGTTGCTGAGCCCGTTATTTTACGCTGGTAGAGTTAAGCTAACCAGTAAAATAGATCAATTTCTCTCATTATATTGCAGTAAGAATAGCTGTAATGGCTGTTATTAATACGGCCAGCAAGGAAGGCATTATTTTTGCGAAGAGAGGAATCAACCACAACCAGCATCCAAAAAAACGGTGAGCTTGGCTCACCGTTTTACGATTATGCCAGCATAAAATCGCTTTCTTTGACAACGCCATAGATATCCAGCGCAAAGTCGGGAGTGTCATCATTGTCAGCATTTAACAACAATTGACTTAAGTTAAATTCTTTATCATAAGTCAATTGCATTTCTCCTGTTTTTTGCGGAAGGTGGTCGACGAGATGGGGGGCAATACGGTAATGGTCAGAATTAAGTAATATAATGGCAGTCAGATCAATTTTATCGATGCCGGTTTCAAAATCCATGATTACATCTGGATTGTTAAAAGGCGAATCTTCGATGCTGGCAAAAACAAAGATATCTTTGTCGCTGCCATTGCTAATTTTTGGCGCTTTTTGATCATTGTAATAATAGGAACTATTATTACCCCCGGTATATTTATCAATAATTAGGTTAGCTCTTGCAGGTTGCTTACAGTAACCGTAGTTGTTGTTATTGCAATAGCCTTGTTGATTTAGGTAGCCGGCATTATAAGCCATATTGTTGCCGTAATATTGCCAAGGCCAGTTATAGCTATAAGTAAAGCCATTGAATGTCGGAGCCGAATAATATGATGTAGGATAACTGTTATAGCCGCAGGATGGTTTTGTCCAAGGACAGTAAGAATTTCCGTTGTATCCTCCCCATGGTGAGGTTGTCCAGCAAGGATTAGTGACCTCATTATCACAATAATCCTCTAGCGGCTCTTCTTCATCAATGAAATCGTCTACTTCATTAGTTAGTTCATCATCAGTTAGTTGGTCATCTGTTTTTTTCTTGGGCGCAATTGCGTTACGATTACCACCCCATAACATATCTCTACCTTTGCCGCCATAGATGATGTCGTCACCTTTACCCCCTTCAATGGTATTGTTAGCATCGTTGCCGACAATCACGTCATTACCCAAACCACCTATCGCATTTTCAATCGTGGTGTGCTGCGCGATGGAAACATTGGCTTTTAAGCCACCGACATCGGAAAAAGAACCTTCATTTAAGTTAATGCGTTGATTTTGGGAATATTTGGAAAAATCTAAGGTGTCGATACCGCCGCCATCCCAGACACAAAAAATCGCTTTCTGGTTACTGTCGGTGAGGGTATAAAAATCTCTATCGGTGTTGGAGTTAAATCCGTAAATGTCATGACCAGTTCGGATGGAGGTGTTGGCGCCATGAATTTTTTGTATGGCGGCAATATCATGCATCAAAGGCGCAGCAGAGTGATGAAAGTGGTTGTCGCCGCCGGTTTCGGCTTCCGACCAATAACTCATTACACTGAATTGACGGGAGTCTTCCTTATATTGAGCATTTTGTTGATAACCGCCATTTGTAGAATTATAGTCACCGGGATGGGGTAATCCTAATGCGTGTCCTATTTCATGAATATAAGTATAACGGCCATAATCTCCTAATGTGGGATGTTTTAGGTTGGAAGTACTATTACTATTGCACCAAACGGTATTTTTGATGTCGGTATCGAAACTATTAGTAGAGTAATTCCAGTGGGGATTTGATTTTATCTGGGTATGGGCTTGCTCAGACGGGTAACCATCATAATAACCAAAGTCGATCATGGCTTTTTCCGCCGAATTGACTTTAACCAGTTTTATATTAGCCACATCTTCCCAGGCCTGTAGGGCAAGTTTGGCCTGTTTTTGCTGATATGGGGTTAGGCCTTTCGGGTTATAGACACCTTGATATGATCCTGGGGAATATGTTTGCCAATTGGTAAAAGTGTAAGTAATAGTTAACGGTTCACTGTTTGTATGTTTTTTTGCCCATTCTTGATTATAAGCGTCTCTTGAGAGATGTTCTGCCGCTTTATCGATATCGTAAGATGGTTTGTTGTTGTTAATTAATTTAGCATTATTTTTTTGATAATTAAGTAAATTTTTAACGCTGTTCCACCCTTTATTTTTTCCATATAAGAAATTATCCATAATTCTAACTGTCTCCAATTTATAAATTAAAAACTATTAATTTTGATTGCTCCCATTCGTGCTTATGAGGTTTCTTATTTTATGATTATTGCTATTGATAAGCAGTCATTTGGAACCTTTTTGCTTTCAGTCTATAGAATTTGAATGTTTAAAAATTGTTATTAAAATGCGCTATTAATAGCTTGATTACGATCTACCTATGCGCCGGTTGTTATCGCATAAGCTACCGTTAGCGAATAAAACTTATCATCAAACTCTTTCTGTTTTTAGATTAAAACAATATCTTTTTTACCTTATTGAGTAACAAAATGACTACACTGGTCTGACCTTATTTTATTTTATTAATCAATGGGTTATAACTAAAAAATTCACCTATTTAGTGTGTGGTTATTGTTGTCAGGCTTGGGGATTGGTTAAATTGAATAAAAATTGACATATAAAATGACTGCGGATTTAATTTTATTATGGATAATAATCTGTAACATTGTTGCAATAAAAAATCGTTCAGCCGACGAGAAAATTTTTCCGAATCCTCTGGCAGATTCGGAAAAAAATTAAATCGCTAAGCCACCATAGTAAAAAATGACCAATAGTAGGGTTAGGGTCAGGGTACTGGTATTGAGCCGATGCCATTCTTTGGCAAAAATACGGCCGATAACCAGGGTCACAAAGCCAAACATAAGCCCCGTTGCGATATTGCAAGTGAAAACAATAAAAACCGCACACACTAGGCCAGACATGGTGTCAACAAAATCGTTGAAGTTGAGTTTTGATACATTCTGTAGCATCAGCAAGCCAATATACATTAGCGCTGGCGCGGTGGCGTAATGAGGAATTAACAGTGATAGCGGCGCTAAAAATATCATCAATAAAAAAAGCATACCAACCATCACGGCGGTTAAGCCAGTTTTGCCGCCAGCGGCTGTGCCTGCGGTTGATTCTAGATATACCGCAGCGGGGGATGTGCCCATTAAGCCAGCAAAAATCGCACTTAGCGAATCAACAGTAAATGCTTTTCCGCCATTGATAACTTTATCATTCTTATCGAGTAAGTTGGCTTGACTGGCTACTGCGCGTAGGGTGCCGGTCGCATCAAATATAGCAGTGATAATAAGTGCTAATGCATAGGGTAACATTTGCGGCTGTAAGGCAGCACCAATGTTCAGGCTAAAAGTTAGTGATTGTCCACTATTATCTGTCAGTTTGGGTAGGGCAAATAAGCCTTGAAATTGGATGTTGGGATCAAATATTAGTCCGACAATAGAGATGCCAACAATTACCAATAAAATGCTGCCTGGGATGCGGTGTTTTTCTAGACCAAAAATAATAGCCAGACCCACTAGTGACATAATGGCAGGGAATGAAGTAAAAGCGCCAAGGGCAACCGGTAATCCTGCTTGCGGATTTTTGCTAATTAATCCAACGCCATTAGCGGCAATAAGTAGAATAAACAACCCAATGCCGATACCGGTGCCATGAGCAATACCTTGCGGTAAATTGCGTAATATCCAGGTACGGATGCCGGCAATTGAGATAATGGCAAGAAAAACCCCCATGACGAAAACAATGCCAAGTACAATTGGAATGCTAATTTGTTGTCCTAGTACCAGACTAAAAGCGGTAAAGGCGCACATTGAAGTGGTGCAGCCGATAGCCATCGGTAAGTTTGCCCATAGCCCCATCAATAATGAACCGAGACCGGCAACTAAACAGACGACAGTGAAGGTGGTGTCAGGCGGAAAACCAGCCTGGCTCAACATGTTTGGAATAACGATCACCGAATAAACCATGGCTAGAAAAGTGGTGATGCCTGCTAAAATTTCCTGGCGAACATTGCTGTTACGTTCAGTAATTTGGAAAAATGTTGCCAGCGCTGTTGCCGTCTGTGTTTCGCTTGGTGCCTCCGGTAAATTGGCAGACATAGTGATGACCTCTTATAGTGATTAGCTGAAAGGCAATAAGTTTGCGAGTGAATGATTTAACGTGACGATTAGCTGTTTTAGGCCGGCTTTGATAATCCCGTTGGCTTGTTTGAGCCAATAGGCTTAGGATGGTAATTGTGATTAATCTGAGCGCATGAGTGATGATGGAGATTGAGTCATCTAGGTTATTTTTATCCATCGTAGCAGACCTATTTTTTATCGTAACAATAAGCTTTAGCTGATTTTGTGGTGCCTTGGTGAGCAAACAATGACAATATTCGCCTGTTACTGCTATTTGTCAGCTAAGTAAAGCAAATTAAAATAGTTAATTTATTGTTGTATGATGAGTGAGAGGCTGTTTGAGCAGCCTCAATCAATTACAATTTCCCTAAAGCAGTTAATATTTTCTCTGGTGTAAAAGGCCAATCCCGCAACCAAATATTACAGGCATCATGGATCGCAGTGGCAATAGCCGGTGCGGCGCCATTAACACCAATTTCCGAGATAGATTTGGCGCCAAACGGCCCGACCGGGTCGTCACTGGGAACCAAAAAAGCACCAAAGTCAGCCGGTAAATCACCGATTTTGGGTGCACCATAGCTACGGAGATCCCGTGTTAAGGGAATACCTTGACTATCATATTGGATCTCTTCGGTTAGGCTGTGGCCGATGGCGCGTAATGTTGCACCATAGATTTGACCCAGTGCTAAATCTGGGTTAATCGGGGTGCCACAATCGAGTAGGGCGTAGAATTTGTTAAGCCGAATTTGGCCAGTGCGTAGATTAACCGCGACTTCGGCAAAATTGGCACCAAATGGAAAGGCAAAATCATTGGTGACATAACTGGCAGTTGCTACCAGTACACCAAATCCAGTGCCGGTTTCCGCTTGATGGGCGATTTGGCCATAACTGATTTGACCTTGTTTACCACGGATGATACCTGGATGTACCAAAGTAACATCTTCTTTGGGCTCGTTAAGGATTTGAGCGCCGTAAAAAAGTATTTTTTCGCGTAAGTTTTCCGCCGCTTTTTTGGCCGCATTACCTGAGAAACAGGTACCGGATGAGGCGTAAGCTCCTTTATCAAATAGAGCGTGATCAGTGTCGCCAGAAATGACATGGATTTCGCTCAGCGGGCAGCATAATACTTCGGCACACAGTTTTGCCAGCACGGTATCTAAACCGGTACCAATATCGGCACCGCCAGAATGAACAATAAAGGTGCCGTCAGATTCTAGCTTGATCATGCAGTTTGCCTGATCAATTTCGGGAATACCCGATTTTTGCATAATGATGGCAACACCTTTACCGACCCGCCAATCGCCGGCAACGGGTTTTCGCCCGTGCCAGTCAATTAATTGGCGTCCTTTAGCCAAGATCGGAGCTAAGGCACAACTGGCGGCGGTAGGTGCGCTGGTGGGCGTTTTTCCTTCACCGATGGCACCGAGGATCTTCAATTCTTGACCTTCTTGCACCCGATTAAGTTCAATCATATCCAACTGATCAATGCCTAGTTTCTCCGCCAATTCAGCCATCGCCATCGTGAGCGCATAATTACCTTTTGGCGCACCATAGCCTTGATAAGCACCTGCCGGGCAAATATTACTGTAGTAAGTGGTGACTTGAAAGTTAACATTATCGCAGGGGTAAAGAGGCAGTGATAACGCCGGGCCATTACTGGGTACGGTTAGCGCATGATTGCCATAGGGGCCAGTATTGGCGCGGAAATTCATGTCAATTGCAGTAAGTTTTCCATCCTTGGTGGCACCCAGTTTAACGGTTACCTTCGCCACATGGCGTGAGGTATTAGCAATAAATTCTTCTTCACGGCTATAGCGGAAGTAGACCGGCCTACCGGTGACATAGGTAGCCCAGGCACAAACTTCTTCTAACAGTATATCTTGTTTGGAGCCAAAGCCGCCGCCGACTCGTTCTTTAATGACATGGACTTTATGCTGTTTTAGCCCAACGATACGCGCAACTTGGCGACGTAGGTGCCAGGGGACTTGAGTGGAGGCATGGATCACTAAGCGATCACCGTCCATATAGCTATAGCAAATGTGCGGCTCGGCAGGACATTGCTGTACCTGTTTAGATTGGTAGGTACGTTCAATAATCACATCAGCTTTAGCAAATCCGTCAGCAATATCACCGATGCTACCATGAATACTGGCCGCAATATTGTTGACCGGGCGGGCACCGATCGGGAAGTTGATAAACATCTGCTCGCCACGTTTTATGGCGTGTTGATTTTGTTGTGCCAGATCAGCGGGAGCGCCGTTGATATAGACAACCGGTTCATCGTGGACAATTGGGGCATCTTCCGCCATTGCTTCGTCAATTGACATGACCGGTTTTAATACTTCATATTCCACGTCAATAAGTTTTAGCGCTGCTAGGGCAATCTCCTCATTTTCTGCGACGACGGCAGCTACCCGATCGCCAACATGGCGTAGTTTTTTGCCAAACATTCGGCGGTCAAGGGGCGAGGGTTCCGGCGCGCTTTGTCCGCCAGGAGTGTAGTAGATATCTGGACAGTTAAGGTGGGTAATAACATGGATCACGCCGGGTAATGCTTCGGCTTTGCTGACATTAAGTTGACTGATGACAGCATGGGCATGAGGACTGCGTAGCATTTTTATTACACAGGCGTTGTGGGCAATGCGATCTTCGACATAACAGGGTTTAGCTTGCACCATTTTCGCTGCGTCTGTTTTAGGATGGATTTTACCGATTAGGGCCAAATCGTGGCGGAAAATAGGCGCAACGGTTATCTGATGAGCAGGATCGAGCAGCCGTTTTTTGGCTAAATCAACAACCGTATAAAACTGTTGGTAACCGGCATCGCGACTGAATAAGCCAGACAGTGCGTCATCGATCGCTTCACGATCAGGATCAGCAATGCGATTTAGTAAATCAGTGATGATTAAGGCCGCCGCAGGATCATTGTAACCAGATTGCACAATGCCGACATCGATCATGGCTTGCTGCACAATACTCAGTTGATCCCAACTAGCGAGTGATTCCGCCGTCATAATGGTGGCGTTATCCAGTTGAGCGGCGATCAGTAGGGAAGCATTATGAATGGTATGATTAAATAAGATAGCATCAGAGCCAGCGAAGCCAAATCCATCATCACTATTACGCACTGAATGCATACCAATATTGAACAGCAGTTGCTGAACATTATCACCTGCTCTACATTCCAATTCTTTGAGGCAGCCATTTAGCGTGAAACGAACCATCATTTGCTTCTCTCCTCTTTTTGCCGGCAATCAGTCAACAGATCAGCTATTAAAATACCGGCCATGTAGCGCTGGTATGCTGCACTTCCTAGCAGGTTATCTACTGGCCGAATGGCATTACTGATCGCTTTTTCCAGCTCTGCTCCTTGTAATGCTAATGATTCGATAGCAGGTAAGCGGCGCGCTTTTTCACCGACACCATCTAGGGCAATGCGGTATTGTTGCTTATCGGTGATAGCCACTGCTGCCGTAATCACTGACCAGCCGGCGGCTGAGTGACTAATTTTGCGGGTAGCGCAATGGCGAAAAGGTTTTTTAATAATAATTTCACTTAATAGTCGATCATCGGGCATGGCCAAATAATCTTCCAGGCTTAAAATTTGCCCATCAGCACACATTACTTCTGTCTCTAACACTAGTAAAACCGGTAGTAGTACCGACTCTGCTTGCTGAGCGGCGATCTCGCCGCCGACAGTAGATTGGTTACGTAGATGGCGAGAGTAGATAAAGCCTAACGCATCATATAGCGCTTGGGGAATAGCAGGCATATCGCGTAATTGCTGTAGCTTAATTAATGCGCCAATACGTAATGTGCCATTATCCCAATCAACATTATTCATCGGCAAGTTTTGCAGCGAAATGGCTATTTTGCGTTCAGTTTTTGTCGGTGTGGCGTTTAATTTGCTGCCACCAGCAAACCAGACCGCTTGATGTTGAAAACGGCGTTTAAGATCCATTGCCTGTTCAATGGTGGTTGGTCGGAAAAATTGCTCAATCATAATCCACCTGTTAATCGCTTTTTTTGTTGTGTTAGGTTTTTATTTCAGTGTGTCCATGCGCTGCCACAATTTAGCGGCAACTTTTCTGGCTTCAGCGTAAATAGGTTGATGATCGAAAGTAAATTGTCGATTTTCATAAACCATAACACCGTCTATCATTACGCTATCAACACTGGCTGAACTTAAGCCAAAGGCCAGATGTCCTGGAATATTTTCTGCTTGCAGTGGTGTTGGTGCTGCATAATCGCAAATGGTTAAGTCAGCTTTATAACCACTTTCAAGCCGGCCAAATTGGGCATTAAAGTTGCGCGCCAGTAAGGTATTACCACTCCATAGATAGCGAGTAAAACTATCGGGCCATAGCTTTCCGCCGGCATCGCGATGTTTAAAAAAGGCAAATTTTAACTCTTCAAACATATCTGAACCGATGCCATCCGTGCCTAAAGCGACATTATGATAATGAGCTAGTTGCGCGTTATAGCCGACATGATTATTCATATTAGAGCGTGCGTTATGCACCAGAAAAGCATCATTTTGGTTGAGGATCTGAATATCGTTGGGTGACAAATAGAGCCCGTGAGCAATTAAGGTTTTGTGATCGATCAGATCATATTCAGCTAAACGGAGTAAAGGATCTTTAGCGTACTTATCATGGCTATGGGAGACATCATAGTGATCTTCTGCCACATGAATGTGCAAACCGCGTTGGGTTTCTTTGATGGCGCTTTGTAATAGACCAAGCCCGTCATTAGATACGGTAAATGGAGCATGAGCACCAATGTGGGCTTCTACCAGATAACGTTCTTTGCTTTTCGTACTATCAATATATTTGGCGAAGTTAATATTTTCTTCGATTCCAGCCTCAAGTTCGGCTAGCCCACCATTACGATCAGTAGTTTCAAAGCAGGTCATACCGCGTAATCCGGCTTTTAAAAAAGCGTTGCGTAAAGTGTGTAGCGATCCATGAATAAAATTAGGTGAGGCGTGATGGTCGATAACGGCAGTACAGCCACTTTTAATCGCTTCCAGTGCGGAAATCAGGCCACTATAGTAAAGTGCTTCTTCATCTAACGCTCTATCCAGTCGCCACCATAGATTTTTTAAAGTAGAAATAAAATCCGGGCAGGGGGGGATTTGCGCAAGGATGCCACGGGATAATCCAGAATAGAAATGATTATGAGCGCAGACAATACCCGGCATAACAATGCGGCCATTCATCGGTTTAGTTTTTGCTGCTGGAAAACGGGCAGTCAAATTGGGGCCGATAGCCAAAATTTCGCTATCCTTGATGGCGATATCAATATTTTCTCTTATCTGGGCAGGCTCAAATTCGATTGCGGTGGCATTTTTTAAAATTAACATGATCAGGCCTCCACATGAGTTAATAGATATTGATGGTGTTTGTTTACGTGGCTAATGATTTGACACATGTCGTGCAGTTCGGGCGGTATCTTTTGAAATTGGCTGTCATTATTGATGCGTAATAGCCAGGTTTGGCTGTTGAGTCGAACAGAGATGCGATCGCCTTCGGCCCAAAAACCAGGGTTAGTGCTATTAATAAAGTCCTCTTCCAGGCTAAAAATAGTCAGCTTATCTCGGTATGGTTTACCTTGCCAAGGACAGAATTGCGCACAATTACCACACTCATTGCACATGGCATCTAAATGCAACGTTTGGTAGCGATTTTGAAAGCCAGGTATGGCAATCGAAACATTGGCGCGATTTGGGCAGACATCAACACACTTACTGCAAATATAATTACATTCCAGACAGCGATTGGCTTCCTGTTCAACGAAAGCTTCACTGTGTTGTTGGTCAATTAGGGTGACGGCAATTTGACCTTTACGCTGATAAAGATGTTGCGGATCAACATTACTCCAGTACTTATTACCATGATGGCTATAAATATTTTCCCGTCGCAAAATGGTATCGACAGCACGACGGGCGGTACTGATCGCCGCGACAATGGAAGAAGGCCCTTGTTGCACATCGCCGATTAAAAATACGCCGGATTGCGTGGTTTCTCCGCTCACCAGATCAATAGCCGGCTTGCCATCTTGAGCGAGTGGAACGCCCATTGCGGTTAGCATTTGGCTATCTTGTTGCTCACCTATTGCGGTAATTATGCTATCAATTTTTAAGCTGGTGGTTTGTTCGGTTGCCACTGCCTGACGACGCCCGGAGCTATCAACTTTACCTAAAGTCATCAATCTGACCGTCAATTTACCATCAATAGCGAAATGTTCAGGATTGGCAAGGAACATAAATTTTACGCCATCAGCTAAAGCTTCTTCATATTCCTCTGGCCAGGCGGGCATTTCGGCTTTTGAACGGCGATAGATGATAGTGACTTGTTCTACATCCGGTATGCGCAGTGCTGCCCGGGCACAGTCCATGGCGGTATTACCGGCACCAATTACCGCCACATGTTTGCCCATCTTCGGGGTAAAACCACGATTATAGTCACGCAGGAAGGGTAGAGATGGGTAGATGTGATGATTTTCACCAGTCAGTTTGATACCACTGTTTTTGTCGGTGCCAACGCCAATCAACACATAATGAAAGCCAGCCGCTTTCAATTTCTCCACGGTTAGATCAGGCTGACAGCCAAATTCAAATTTGACACCGTGTTCAGCAATAAAGTTGATATCATGCTCGATAAGTTCTGCCGGGATGCGAAATTGCGGGATAATATTTTTTACTACGCCTCCGGCATTGGACTCTCGTTCATAAATGGTTACTGGATAGCCTGCTCGGGCTAAAAAATAGCCGGCACTGAGGCCAGCAGGGCCGGCACCGATTATGGCAACCGGATGGCGAGTACCTGTACCGGCCGGTTTATGCCAACGCTGTTTATACTCCTGCCAGCCTTTTTCTAAGGCAATTTTTTTCAGTTGACGAATATTTAGCGCACTATCATAGTCCAAGCGAGTACAATTGTATTGGCATTGATGATCGCAAATATGACCGGTAATGGCCGGTAGCGCGTTGCGTTGGTAGATAAGTTCTAACGCATCGGTATAACGCTTTTCACCTAATAAACGGATATATTCAGGGATATCCTGTTTAATTGCACAGGCATTAACACAAGGCGCCACATAGCAATCTGTTAATGGCAAAGAGTTATCAATATTGATCTGTTGGTTGGCTTTCCACTCTTTTTGGCTATAAGCCATATTGATGGCTTGTTTTGCCAATTTGTCTAATCGTTCAACATCAATTTTTTCTGCCTGCCAGGCAGCGCTATCGGTTAATTGTCGTAGGCATTCCGTCATACGCAGATAGCCACCCGGTTTCAATAGATCGGTTGCCATGGTGATGGGGCGAATGCCGGTAGCAAAAATATCACGGATATTGATTTGGCTAGCACCACCTGAATAGGAGATAGGCAGCATGCCATCAAAGGCGCGGGAAAGAACTGCAGCGACATTGATTGATAGTGGAAACAGTGCGCGGCCGGACATATACATCTCTTCGCCAGCGAGTTTGCCCTTATGATTGATAACGCCTAAGGTATTAGTCAGTTTGACGCCAAATCCTAACTGTTTTTCACTGGCCAATGCCATTAACCGCTGTAACATGGCCAAGGCTTGATCCAGTTGTAGATCGTGCTGGAATGAAGCCTCTTTTAGGCCGATATAATTAAACCCGCAGCTATCGAGGATGTCTCTTACCTGTTGATAACCCAGTAGAGTGGGATTGAGTTTGACAAAAGTATTGAGCTTTTTATCTTGCAACATATAACGGCAGATAGCTTCGATTTCATCAGGCGGGCAGCCGTGCATGGTAGAGAGGGTGACACCACTTACCATTTGAGCGGGAATGGTGTTAGCTAATTTTGTCAGTGCAGTTTGGCGATTTTCGGTAGCCAATTGATGAATAAAATCGGCCTCTTCGATCCATGACTGTAATAACTGCCGGTAGCGGTTAAAGGTGGGATGATGAGATGCATCCATCATGCTATCGATAAATTGCTGCATAGCCGGTTGCTGAATACCGGCTAAATCGTAACCGACACTCATATTAAATATAAAGGATTTTGCTTCGCCGGTTTTACGGGGCTCAAAAATGGCTTCGAGTAGATGCAGAATAAACCAGGCTTTGAGATATTCATCCCAGGCTTTAATGAGCGTAAATTCAGTTGACCACTCAGTATTGAAACATTCATCTTCCGCATCGATACAGGGTTTATCTATTTCTAATTGATCGAGGATTTGCACGGTTTTCAGTTCGATAAAGCGGCCGCCAGTTAACCAAGAGACAATAATATTTTGGGCAAGTTGGGTATGTGGTCCGGCAGCCGGTCCAATTGGCGTGGTACAAGTTTCACCAAACACCTTAATTAATGGATATTGATTTTGCTGACGATAAAATTGTTGTTTGGGAATACCAAATATTGATTGGTTTTGTTGGTATTCATCAAAGATGCGCTTCAAAAGTTTATCGAATGGAATTGGGCGCATGATATCTCCCGTGAGACTCTCCTTGCTGCGATTTAATTGGGAAAATAGACAGATAGTTGTCATAAACTTTGCAACAATCACGCCAGAAACCAATAACCGAGGAATGGTTAATAAGAAATGTGATTAATATCTAATCTTGTTTTTTATTTGTGAAATAACTCACGCTCAAACAAATAAGAATGATAATCAATAGAAAATAGCCAAGTTCGGCAGATAGTTATCTATTTCATAATTCTCAAAAAAATAATTTCACTATCACTTTGATAAACCTAACGGGCTACAGATGTATTATTGCCCTTAAACAGAGCCAGCCAGATTTTCTATTGTGCGTAACGCCAAATAAATCTCCGGAGTATCAATATCTGCGATTATTGCCGGTTGATTCAGATCTATATATTGCCACTGACCCTTGCGTACAGCTTGCTGCATAGAGCGACAATCGGTTTGTCTTACCGCCCTATTAAGACAATGACGGGATAATAAAACCGGATGACCCGGTGTTTTTTGATAGCGAGGGATCAGCGCATAAGCACCGCGTTGGCACCAAATTTGCTGAAATATAGTGTTAGTTAGACAAGGCATATCACCGTGGGTAATAAAGCAGTAGTCACTATTAACAGCCTGAGCGCCGGCTCTAATCGAGCTGAATAGCCCCTGCTGATAATCGGCATGATAAATTAAACTGATTGCTGGGTGTTGTTGATAGCGCGCCATCAATTCTTCAGCCCGATAGCCAATCACCAGAATAATGTGAGAACAGAATGCTAATGCATTTTTGATACTGGCATCAAGTATTGTTCCATGTTGCCAGGGTAACATCATTTTCCATTGTCCCATACGAGAAGAAAGACCGGCAGCCGGAATAATGCAATCAATAGTTTTGCTGATTTGTGCCGGTTTTTTGGTTAGTTGCGTAAGCGGGATAGCAGATCTATTCATTTTAATGGACTCCTAAGCAATGCCACAGGCCAATATACCCGAACCGCTCACGATGTTTTGTGATAGAACATTGAACTCATCCTCTGTGGTTATTAGTTTGATTGGTGCAGGGGGTAAAACCAGTACGCTATTTTGGCTGGCGCGGCAATTTTCTGTTTTAGGTAAAAAAGTGATTATCAGTACTACCACAAGGATGTATTTGCCTGATGAAAATATTCCCCTATTAATATGTCGCGATCCGGCTCAGTTGCCTGCGGCGGCTTTTGCCTCACCCATTTGTGCGTTTTATGCCGCTTGGCAAGCCAGTAGTGGCAAAGTGCGTGGTTTTTCCCCACAACAAATCGATGCTCTGGGTGAGCGATATTACGCGGATATCTTACTGATCGAAGCCGAAGGTTCGCGCGGTCTGCCATTAAAAGCGCCTGCTTTGCACGAACCTTGCATACCGGTTAGTAGTCGCTGCGTAATTGCCGTAACAGGAGGACAGGTTTTAGCCAAACCATTAGGCCCTGACAATGTACAGCGCTGGCCTCTATTTGCTTCCATAACGCAAATTGAACCAGGAGATAAAGCAGATATTGCGGTATTTGAACATTTTATTCGGCATCCGGCAGGAATGTTTAAAAATGTTCCACTGCATGCCCAGCGTATTTGGTTAATTAACCGTTTTTCTCAATCTGAGAATTTTATCACTAACCAATTATCTGCATTGTTACTAACAACAGGACTAGATGCGATTTGGTTGGGAGCAGTCAGGGAGTCTCCTCCTATCAGGAATGTATTGCAGCGTCAGTGAAATTGAATGGATAACTCATTGAGGTAGGTATGAAAATTTTTGTCGAAGCAGCAAAACTGGAGCAGCAGAATCGCCCTTTTGCTATGGCACAAATTATTGAAAGTCGAGGTTCTACGCCGCGCCATTCTGGGCAAATGTTAGTACTCGATGATGGCAGTGTGATTGGAACGATTGGTGGTGGGATGGTAGAGCGTAAAGTGATTACTGAAGCCCTGTTAGCGTTGGCAGAGCGTAAGCCGCGTATTTTTCATGGTCGAATGACCCGTAATGGTCAGCATGCGGTTGGCAGTGATTGTGGTGGCTCAATGTCAGTTTATATTGATGTTCATGGTTTAGCTAGCCGTTTAATCTTGATTGGTGCTGGCCATGTTAATCGTGCTATCGCCCAAACGGCTGCTGCTTTAGATTTTGAAATCGTGGTGCTGGATGTTTATGCCGATAGCCTTAATGCTGCTTATTTTCCAACCGATAGCAAGTTATTGCAGGTAGCGTCTTTTAACCAAGGGATCGAGCAATTAGCTATTAAAGCGGATGATTATGTGGTGATTGCGACTAATAGCCAAGATTGGGAAGCGCTATCATTGTTGATCCACTTACCCGTCAAATATCTTGGGCTTTTAGCCAGCCGTAGAAAAATACATACCTTTACTCGACAATTATATGAACAAGGGCTGAAGGCAAGTCAATTGGCTCACCTTCATGCGCCTGTTGGTCTCAATATTGGCTCAGAAACGCCGGCAGAAATTGCTATTAGTATTGTCGCTGAAATGTTGCAAATTAAACATCAAGCCGCCGGTGGCTCAATGAAGTGCAGTACTTTTCCTTATCGTCAGCGGGTAGTTATTCGGGGTGCTGGCGATATTGCAACAGGCGTTGCGTTGCGTCTTTATCATGCTGGTTTTCACGTCATTATGTTAGAGGTTGCATACCCTACAGTTATCCGCTGCACGGTGGCTTTTGCTCAGGCTATCTATGCCGGAGAAATGACGATTGAAGGTGTGAAGGCTAAACATGTTACTAGACCGGAGGATGTCGATCCGCTTTTGCAGCAGGGAATTATTCCCATCTTGATTGATGCAGATGCTAGCCTATTACCCGCTTTGCAGCCCGATGGTGTAGTCGATGCCATTTTAGCTAAACAAAATCGAGGAACCCATCGAGCAATGGCGCCGGTGACGATTGCTTTGGGGCCCGGTTTTGAGGCGGGTAAAGATTGTGATGCGATTATAGAAACCAATCGCGGACACAATCTAGGGCGAGTGATTTACCAGGGATCAGCGCAGGCTAATACCGGTGTGCCAGGTAATATTAATGGCCATACCACACAACGTGTTGTGAGAGCGCCGGTCGCCGGTGTTATGCATCGTAATGTCAATATCGGTGATATTGTTAGTGTCGGCGAAGATATTGCTTACATTGACGATACGCCAATTAAAGCGCCATTAAGTGGCCTGGTTCGTGGTTTATTAAATGATAATTTAGCGGTGACGGCAGGGTTCAAAATTGGCGATATTGATCCGCGTGGGGCCGCAGTCGATTTTACTGCCGTGTCGGATAAAGCGCGGGCTATAGCCGGCGGGGTGTTAGAAGCATTGATGGCCTTGATGGCAAAACCGGTTTAGTTGCTAACGGATAAAAATAGCCTAAAGGGAGTAAGGGCGCATCGCGCCCTGTAAGAGGATAACCGGTTCGGCTATAGACAAACAATCGTACCTGTTTTTCCTTCGATCCCTTGTTTGGCTTTATTTAAAACGGTAATTAATGTTTCACGCCCAGGCCGACTACAGGCGAAAGAGAGGGCGGCTTCAACTTTGGGTAACATTGATCCTTTGGCAAAATGTCCCTCATTAATATAGCGTTGGGCTTGGTCTAGATTGAGTCGTTCCAGCCATTTTTCATTATCTTTACCAAAGTTAATCGCTACTTTTTCTACAGCCGTCAAAATAATTAACATATCCGCATCGATCATTTCGGCTAATTTAGCACTTGCCCAATCTTTATCAATGACGGCACTTACACCGCGTAAATGATTGCCTTCACGCACCCCTGGTATCCCACCACCACCAACGGTAATAACGACCTGTCCAGCATTAAGTAAGGCTTTGACTGTTTCTTTTTCAATGATAGCGATCGGTTTAGGCGAAGCAACCACCCGACGATAGCCCCGTCCGGCGTCTTCTTTTAGTTGATAGCCATTGGCGATCAATTTTTCAGCTTCTTGCTGAGTGAAAAAAGAGCCAATGGGTTTAGTGGGCTCAAGGAAAGCCGGATCGTCGGCGGCAACTTCCACTTGGGTAATAATGGAAGCAACGGGAATGGCTAAACCACGATTGAGTAACTCTTCACTTAATGCATTTTGTAGATCGTAGCCAATATAACCTTGGCTCAATGCCACACATACCGACATAGGTAACATCGGCGTGTGAGCGGCTGTTTTAGCCGCAGCTTCAAATGCGCGGTTGATCATGCCGACCTGTGGCCCATTACCGTGAGTAATGACCACTTTATGTCCCTGCTCAATCAAATCAGCAATAGCCTGTGCTGTGGTTTTTACGGCGACCATTTGCTCGTCTAAACCATCACCTAACGCATTACCGCCCAGGGCAATGACGATTGTTTTTTTCATAATATTCATTATTACTGTTATTTATTGTTATTTACTATCAGGGAGGTGTCGGTTATACAGCAAAGCGTTAGCTTGTCTGGAAGGGTTGGCGATGTAAGAATTGTCCCCAACCTGCATTGCCTGTAAATTGTCCTCGACTGAAAACCGGTTTTCCTCGTGATAGGGTATGGATGATTGCTCCTTGGCAAACCATTTCTTCATAAGGGCTGTAATCTGCGTTATCATGTAACTCTTCGTGACGAATAGTGGTGCGTTTATCGGCTGCAATGATAACTACATCAGCATCTGAACCGGGGGCAAGGCAGCCTTTGCGTGGCCAGAGGCCGAATAACTGAGCGGGTTTGCTGCTGGTTAATGCGACAAAGCGTTCTGGGCTAATGCGTCCACTCATTACGCCGGCAGAAAAGAGTAATAACAGCCGATTTTCTACCCCAGGCAGCCCATTTGGGCAGCGGCTAAAGTCGCCTTTAGCGAGCTCAAGTCGTTGCCGATAAGGAAAACTACAGTGATCGGTTGCCACCACATCAATGGTGCCATCGCTAATACCACACCATAATGCATCTTGTTCACGAACATTGCGTAGCGGTGGCGTGAGAATAAATTTCATCGCATCTTCACGCAGATATTGGCGTTCATCTAGCAGCAGATATTGAGGGCAGGTTTCTATCCATACTGCCTGCTGGTGGGCTTTGGCTAGACGTAAGTAGTCGAGTCCGAGACCATTAGACAGATGCACAATATACAAGGGGGCATTGTCAGCCAGTCGTGCTAGATTGATCATGCGGGCGATAGCCTCCGCTTCGCATTCAGATGGCCGACTTAGGGCGTGATAACGCGCGTCAGTCTGACCGGCAGCAAGAAATTGGTTGCGTAAATAGTGAATAATGGCATCATTTTCTGGATGAACGGTGGTTAATGCGCCAGCCGTTTTCAATTGTTTTAATGCTTGTAATGTATCGCGATCATTTAACTTATATTGATAAGTCAGATAAAGTTTAAAACTACTAATTCCATCCGCAACCATAGTAGGAATTTCATCGATAATCGCTTGATCAATATGTTGAATAACACCATGAAAGCTATAATCAATAACCGCTTGTTCAGCCGCATATTGATGGTAGGTTGCCAGTTGATGATGTAAGCTACACCCTTTGGGGCCAAAACCCATATGATCGATGATGGTGGTGGTGCCACCGCAGGCCGCTGCACGGGTGCCGGTAAAAAAATCGTCACAACTACGTGCGAGCCCGGTATCAATATTGAAATGAGTATGGACATCAACGCCACCAGGCATCACATAACACGCTTTGGCTTGAATAACCTGGCAAGGTTCTGATGGGATAATATTGGGGCTAATTTGCTTGATAAGACCGTTTTCGATTAAAACATCACTGTGCTGTTGGCCATCAGCATTGACCACAATACCATCTTTGATCAGTAGATTCATGCGTAAGCTCCCTAATCAGCCCTAATGCAGCATCATTAGGGCTAACGAGTAAAAGGATTATTTTTTCAATTCAGATAGATAGGTTAACGGAATTGAAGCATACATTGCGGCGCAAGTAACCAGATGTTCTTTCCAGGTTTTTTCGTTGGGGGCATGGGCTTGCTCCTCTTTACCAGGACCAAATCCGATCACTGGAATACCATGACGCCCCATAATCGAGACCCCATTGGTTGAGAAAGTCCATTTATCTACCACCGGTTGGCTATGGAATAAGCCTTGCCAGGCTTTACTGAGGGTTTTTACCGTAATATGATCTTCTTCTACTTTCCAGGTAGGGAAATAGCATTCAGTTGGATAAACTAAACCAGTCCAGGAAGGGCGTTCATAGCGATACATGGAAACCGTGGCTTTGGCCTCCTTAACCGATGATAAGGCGCGGATCTCTTCTAATGCCCCTTGCCAGGTTTCACCCCAAGTTAATCGTCGATCAATTGAGATAGCACAGCTATCGGCGACCGCACAGCGGCTCGGCGAGGTATAAAAAATTTCCGACACAGTAAGTGTCCCTTTACCCAAGAACTCATCATTGCCTAACTGTTGGGCCAGTTGTTGGAGTTCCATCAATATCGGCCCCATTTTGAAGATGGCATTATCGCCACGTTCCGGCGCAGAGCCGTGGCAACTGATGCCTTGCACATCAACGCGAATTTCCATACGTCCACGTTGTCCACGATAAATTTGGCAATCTGTTGGTTCAGTGCTAACGACAAACTCGGGTTTTATACCTGATTCCTCGATGATATATTGCCAGCAGAGACCGTCACAATCCTCCTCTTGCACCGTACCGGTTACTAGCAGCGTGTATTGGTCATCCAGTCCGAGATCTTTGATAATTTTACCGGCATAAACCATTGCTGCCATACCGCCTTCTTGATCCGATGCGCCACGGCCACCGATAATATTTTCTGTCTCCATACCTTGATAGGGATCGAAAGACCAATTTTTAATATTGCCTATCCCGACCGTATCAATATGCGCATCCATCGCAATCAAATGAGGCCCATGACCAATATAACCAAGAATATTGCCCATTGGATCGATATCAATTTTATCAAAACCCACTTTTTCCATTTCTTGTTTAATGCGGTGGATAACCTTTTTTTCGTCACAACTTTCACTAGGAATGGCGATTATGTCCCGTAGAAAACGGCTCATGTCATCTTTATATTTTTTGGCGCTATCCAGAACTTTATCGAATGGAACTTGCTTAACCATGTTGTTTACTCCCGTTATAAATTCCTATTTTGCAGCAATCATAAGATGCGTTTTAAGGGTCGCGCCTTATGCTGATGTTGGGTGCTTGCCTTGCCAGACAACTTCGCGGTAGTGTTTGACGTCAGTATCCCCTTCGGTATTGATTAGCAATACAACAGCATCTTTGGTTAGAGCTAATTTTTTTCTTAACGCATCGCGTTGCGGGTGGTAATGCACTGCTGCCAATACCCCTAAACCGACCGCACCCGATTCACCGGAGATAATGCGCGGATCTTTTTGGTAAGGGTTACCCAGTACACGCATGCCTAGGGCAGCGACGGCATCTTGGCATGAGAGAAATTGTCGGGCGCAGTTACGTAGGACCGTCCAGCCGAGCGGATTGGGCTCACCACAGGCTAGCCCTGCCATAATCGTAGGCATATCGCCATCAACATTGACGATCTCCCCTTTTATACCGGAACGATATAGACAGTTAGCTAACTCAGGTTCAGTGACGACTGAATGCAATTGGTTAGCACCATAGACATCAGCCAAATAACCAAGTACGCCACCGGCCATGGCACCCACGCCAGCTTGCAGAAAAACATGGCTTGGTCGGCTGATCCCCATTTGGTTCATTTGCTCCACCGCTTCATCGGCTAAAGTGGTATAGCCTTGCATGATCCAGGTAGGAATTTGGCTGTAACCGGGCCAGGCTGTGTCTTGAATAACTTGCCAACCATGCTTTTTGGCGGTTTCCATTGTCATGCGGACGGTATCGTCATAATTCATATCGGTGACGATACACTCGGCACCAAGCGCCAAAATATGCTCTACTCTCTCCTGGGCTGAGCCTTTTGGCATATAAATAACACTGTGCTGACCAAGTTGTTTGGCGGCCCAGGCAACACCACGCCCATGATTACCGTCCGTTGTAATAGTAAAGGTTATTTTTTCTGTCAGACTGTGTTTTAACTTTTCAAAAGAGAAATTATCGATATTGATATGGTATTTTTCACACAATAATTGGGCGATAGCATAGGTACTACCTAACATTTTAAACGCATTTAGACCAAAGCGTTGGGATTCATCTTTGACCAATATTTTGCCAACTTGAAACAGATCAGCCAATCCATCTAGCGAGTAGAGTGGTGTTGGTTGATAGTTGTCTATCTTTTGATGAAAAGTCCGCGCCTTACCTGCTTCTTTACGCGAAAACAAGTCAGATTTTTCACCAGTAAAGAAGCGATTTTGCGCGATATCTAACTTTAATGAGGAAATTGACATAGCCAACCTTATTTGTTCATAAAAATACTTTTATGCTATTAACAGCCAATAGATGGCCGGGCAGCAGCATTATTTAACGCGTTTGTCAGCGTCTTTTATTAATTGCTCGAGGATCAAATCAGGTTGAGCGAATTTTCGCGCCAGGATCATGGCGGAGATGATATAGGGTTTCCAGCTAGCTTCTTTATAAGTTGCAATGCGATATTTTTCGAATACACCTTCGGTGACTTCACCTTCACGGCAGGAAACGCCAGAGATATCTGCCGGTAAGCAGTGCATATAGAGTGCTTTGCCGTTGTGGGTAAGCGCCATCATCTCTTCAGTGCAGTGCCAGTTTTTATAATTTGCATTGTGCGCCAAGCAATGTTTTTCTAATGATTTTAAGCCATCATGATCATTGTTACGTAATAATGTGGTGCGTTGCTCCATCACTTTATATGGTGCCCAAGATTTAGGGTAAACAATGTCCGCATCTTGGAAAGCTTGTTCCATACTATTAACCTGACGGAAAGTTCCGCCTGATGCTTGGGCATTATTTTCGCGACGGCGACGACGTCTGGGATAAGTTCATAACCTTCAGGATGGGCTAATGTTACATCCATACCAAAACGCGTCATTAATCCAATAATACCTTGGGGGACGGATAGTGGTTTGCCGTAACTGGGTGAATAAGCCCAGGTCATGGCAATTTTTTTGCCTTTCAGATTTTCTAGCGAGCCAAAGTGTTCACGTAACCAGGCTAGATCAGCCATTGATTGGGTTGGATGGTCGATATCACATTGTAAATTAACTAATGCTGGCCGTTGTGGCAGTACACCTTGTTGATAGCCTTCATCCAATGCGTCACCGACTTCACGCATATAGGCATTACCTGCACCAAGATACATGTCATCTCGGATCCCAATCGCATCGGCACAAAACGAGATCATATTGGCAGTTTCACGTACTGTTTCACCATGGGTAATTTGCGATTTACCTTCGTCTAAATCTTGTTGGGTTAACCCTAACATATTTAATGCGGAAGCGTAGGAGAAACGGGTACGAGTGGAATTGTCGCGAAAGATAGAAATACCTAAGCCATTACGAAATACATTAGTTGCAATATTATCTGACCGCAGAGTTTTGAGTACGGCGGCAATATTTAGCACCTGAATTAACTCATCCTGACTTTGTTCTCAAGTCAACAAAAAATCTTTTTTGTGAAGGTTGGAGTGCAGTGCTTTGATATCCTTGAGCAATTTATTAATTGTTTTCATCATAAAATCCTAATTTAAAATAGCTAGTTAGATAGCGAATATGCTGTGCAGAACTAAGCCAAGGATCTGCATAAGCTATTGAAGAGATATCAATAAGCATGCCAATTTTTTTGCGTAAAAAAAGAAAGGATGGTGGGTAGACAATAGCGTGATAATAATCACAGAAAAGGATTATTAAGGTAAGGGAATGAAAGCAAACAATAAATTTTTGCGTTATTGCTAGTATTTCCAGATTGATATTTCATGTACTGTATAGATGATAACTCTATCATTAAGAAATGATTCTATCCTTAATCAGGATCGGAGGCTAAAAATGGCATCGTTTGGCAATATAATAAATAAAAAAATTAATTAAAAAATAACAGAGTTATCTTTATTAATATGCTTATTGGAATAATAAAAATACAATTAAATTACAATTTATAAATATAAATTTAATTTTTAATTATCGATATTTATTAATTCATAATGATAATTTTGATACAGAATTATCATTTTAATAATGAGCCTTGATATTTTACGATGGACTGTAATCGGGAAGAATCATTTTTCTATCATTTAGGCTATAGGAAGCGATGTGCGGTTATTTGCACATGCCCTATAGTTCATTAGTTACGATATTTGTTGTGTAATAAATTTAGAACATAAGGAAAATGATCATGTTGGGTGTAAGTTCTCAATCTGCTTTAATGCGGATCCAACCAACTATCCTGCGATTTACGAAAGTTCTTTCCCGTGTATTACAACTTGAAGTTGAAATTGTAGACGGTGCATTAAGACGAGTGGCTGGATCAGGGCCTTATGGAAAGTATTTAGGGCAGAAGCTGGAACGAAATTCGCGTTTGTTGCGTTACGTCATTCAAACTGGAAAAGAGAAGGTTGTCATTCAATCCCGCTTGGATCCACTGTGTCACGATTGTGAAAATAAGGTAAATTGTAAGGAAAAAGCGTTTTTAGGCACACCGATATTTTTCCAGGATGTTTGTGTTGGGGTAATCAGTTTGGTGGCTTTTACTCATGAACAGCAGGAAAGAATTAAACATAATTTACATGAATTTTCTGAATATGTGCAGCATATTTCGACGATTTTTATTTCAAAATTATTAGACGAACAAAATGGTGTAAATCATACCAGCAAAGCATTAATGACCTTAATTGATAATATCGATCAAGGGGTTTTGATATTAAGTAGTCGGAATAAATTAAAATTTGCCAATGCTATTGCACTTAATATACTCAATCTAAATTATGAAAAAATGATCGGCAAGACATTTACCATTCGGCCGCTAATTTATCAGGAAAGTTTTACCGGTGGTCATATGCAATATGTGATCACTTGCGGAGATATATCAGAAATACTGACCGGACAACTGCATAATATACAGGATTATCAAATATTTTTGATGGCTTTTCATCAATTACCGCTTTATGCCAATTCTACATTTGAATCTGATGAACCCCAAATTGAGCATCTGGTTGGTGAGTCACCACCCATGCGTAAGTTGAAAAAATTGATTAGCCGTATTGCGCCTAGCCCTTCTAGTGTAATGATCACCGGTGAAAGTGGTACCGGTAAAGAGGTAGTAGCCAGAGCGATTCATAAATTAAGTCATCGTGGTAACAAAGCTTTTATTGCCATTAATTGTGCCGCTATCCCAGAACAACTACTGGAAAGTGAGTTATTTGGCTATGTGAAAGGGGCTTTTACCGGCGCTTCAACCAATGGGAAGCAAGGATTAATTCAGGCGGCTAACCAGGGAACACTGTTTTTAGATGAAGTCGGTGATATGCCACTGGTTATTCAGGCAAAATTATTGCGTGCAATTGAGGCGCGTGAAATTCAGCCGATTGGCGCCAGTAAAGCTATTCCGGTAGATATTCGGATTATTTCGGCCACCAATCAAAATCTGGAAAAATTTGTTCGGGAGGGCAAATTTCGCGAAGATCTCTATTACCGTTTGAATGTTATTCCTTTAGCTTTGCCGCCATTACGAGAGCGGCAGGGAGACTTGCTATTACTTATTCACTATTTTCTTAATCTCCATACTAAGCGCCTTGGGCTGGTGTATCCAGGGATCTCACAAGAGGTGTTGGAGCGTCTCAAGGCTTATCACTGGCCAGGTAATTTACGTGAACTGAGTAATTTGATGGAATATTTAATTAATGTCACTTCTTCCGGCGATGTTATTGATGTGGCATTACTCCCTCCCAATTTGGTGAGTCATCGTAAAAATGATTTTAAGGTTGAGACAGTGGTTGTTCCTAATATCGAAATAAAGGAACAAGCTATTGATGGTGCGGTTGTGCTTGAAGATATGGAAAAACAGTTGATCCGTGAAGCCTTAAGCCGTTATGGCAGTAAAAAACAAGCAGCAAAAATGCTTGGCATTGGTATTGCTACTTTATACCGTAAGATCAAACGCTATGAATTGACCTCTGGCTAGCGAAGAAGGGCGATGGTATGGATTTAAAAATACCATGCCCAGAGATAACTTATTCGCAATATTGAATAGCATCAACGATCATTTGGTAACCGGTACAGCGACATAGATTACCGGCTAATCCATGTCGTATTTGCTTAATCGTTAATGGCTTGGTGCGCGGTTTGGCTAAAAAAGCAGTGGTTGCCATAATTAGGCCAGGCGTACAGAAACCACATTGAACGGCACCGGTATTAGCATAGGCTTGTTGTATTTTTGATGCGATACCGTTAATTAATTCGCCTTCTACGGTGCGAATGGTTTTACCTTGTGCCCAGATAGCTAAGTAGAGGCAGCTATCGATGGCGATGTCATCGACGAGCACAGTACAGGCACCACATTCACCGACCTGGCAGCCTAATTTAACGCTAAGTAAGCCTTCTGCCCGTAACACCTCTGCCAGTGACATTGCTGGTGATAGAGTCAGTTGACGATGAACGCCATTAATATAACAATCGATCGTGGTTAACGTTTTGGCATTCATATAATTTTCCCTCCTGCGCGCATGACAGCTACATTTATGACTCGCTCGGTTAAAGTGTGGATCAGATGTAAGCGAAATTCTTTTTCCGCCCGCCATGATGTTCTTGGCGAAACATCGTGGCTCACCGCTTTACCAATCTTAACCAGCGTTTGCCGGGTGAGTGGTTGGCCGCGAGCAGCTTCTTCCGCATGCTTACAGCGTATCGGCGTTGGTGCAGCGACAGCAAAAGCTAGTTTGAGTTGTTGAAATTTCCCCTGTTTAATGTCACAAAGGGCAGAACAACCAATGGTGGCGATATCCATCGCATCGCGCATAGCATATTTGAAGCTGGCGGCACCTTTGTCGCGATAATTTTCAGCTTTAAAATGAAAAGCGGTTAAAATCTCATTGGTAGCTAATGCGACTTTTCCAGGCCCAGTATGAAAGCCATTAATTGAGGTATAACGGCTCCCTTCTGGTGAAGCAATTTCCAGTGTTGCATCGTAGATAAGGGATGGACAAGCGGAATCGGCGCTGGGTGCGCCATTACAAATATTACCACCGAAGGTAGCGACATTGCGTATTTGCGGGCCAGCGATCATGCTAGCGGCTTCAACCAGCGCTGGAAGATGTTGCTGAGCAATTGGATGATTGATTAATTCATTGAAAGTCGTACCCGATGCAATACGAATATTACCCGCCTGATCACACTGTATACCGCGTAATTCTGGCAAATCATGGATATCAATAATATGCTCAAAGTGTGAATTAAGGTGATGTAATTGGATCAAAACATCTGTTCCACCGGCCAATAATCGAGCGGTAGGGTTTTTTTCTAACAAAGCTACCGCGTGAGAGATATTGTCAGCACGGTGATAATTTTTAATGTCATACATAAATCTAACCTCTTATCAGCCCGGCTTGAACAAATTCGCGAAACAATCTTTTCGGTGTCAGAGGGAGGGAGTTAATCGCAATACCTGTAGCCATTCGTAATGCATTACGGATGGCCGGCGCAGGCGAAATGATGGGCGGCTCGCCTAGTGATTTATGCCCGTATGCTGATTGTGGTTCATAGTTGTCGATAAAAACACATTCCAGTTCCGGTAGATCCAGCATGGTGGGCATTTTATAATCAAGTAAATTAGCATTGCGGACAATACCGCTTTTTTCATCAACGATCAGTTCTTCATATAGAGCCCAACCAATTCCCATTCCCATGCCACCATGGACTTGTCCTTCAGCCAGCTTAGGATTAAGAATGCGGCCAGAATCATGTAGGTTGAGAATACGATTGATAGTCACCTTACATAGTGGAATATCTACCGTTAAATCGACAAAAGTACAGCCAAATGCTGGCGGGTTATTGGTCGTTTTACAGGAAGATTCAGCAGAAAGTTGTCCCCCTAATTCTGGATTGTAAAAAGTATCCATCGCAACATCGGCAACCGTCATGAGAATTTTTTCTGTCTGGCTGAGAGATACAAGCTTGCCATTGATAATGGTGAGATCGCTCTCTGATTGACTGAGCATAATGGCAGCATGTTGAACAATTTTTTGCCGTAACGTCTGGGCGGCTTCTTGTAGTGCCGGTGCGGTGACATAACTTTGCCGCGAACTAAATGCACCAGGATCAAAGGGGGTTATATCGGTATCCTGAGTTGAAATAACATTGATCATATTAACAGGCATGCCCAATGTTTCTGCTACCATCTGGGCAAAAACCGTGTCTGAGCCTTGGCCTATTTCGGTGGCGCCTATTTGTACATTCACAATACCATCTTGATTTAATAGTAGGCGTGAACTGGCAATTTCAACCCCGGCAGGCCAGGTATTAGAGGTATAACTAAAACAGGCAACGCCAACACCACTACGAATATCACCGCTCATTTGTTGACAGGCCGCTTTACGCGTTTGCCAATTAAATAGTTCGCGTCCTTTGGTCAAACACTCAATTATGCCTGCACTTTGGATAATGGAGTGATTAATTGGGTGGCTGTCGCCGGTGCGAGCCGCGTTGATAAGTCGGATCTCTACCGGATCGATGCCTAACTTAGCTGCGGCATCATCAAGTAGTGATTCTAATGCAAAAGTAACTTGAGGAGCGCCATAACCACGCATAGCGCCAGCCGAGGGTAGATTGGTGTAACAGGTGGTCGCCTGGTAGCCAAATGCACTGCGCGGATATAAATAAGCAACTTTATTCGCGGCGGCACCAGCAATTGAGTGGCCATGTGAAGCATAAGCGCCAGTATTGGATAAGACATCCAATTGATATCCTTTTAATACTCCGTCGCTAGTGATGCCTAATTCAGCATCGATCCGAAAGGCGTGTCGGGTGCGTGAAGCATAAAAGCACTCTTCGCGCGAAAGCATCACTTTTACTGGCACACCACCCAGTTTTAGGGTTAAAAACGCGGCCATCGGTTCTTCTAATACGTCTTGTTTGTTACCAAAACCACCACCAACATGCGGCTTGATAACACGTATTTTAGACCATGACATATCCAGTGCTTGCTCAACGATACGACGTACAATATGTGGGATCTGAGTACTGGAGACGATAATAATACGATCGGATTGTTCCATCCAGGCAAAACTGGTAACACTCTCCATGTGACAATGTTGCACAATCGGGGTGGTAAAACGTCCGCTAAATTGATGTTGGCATTTTTCTATCGCTGATGCAGGTTCATTAGCGGTGATTTGAGTTTGTTTAAGTAGGTTGCCATTACTATGAATATTTATTGCATCAGCGGCTTTAGCTGCTTCCGGGCAGGTAATAACCGGCAATTCTTCATAGGTTATTTTTACCGCAGCAGCGGCTTTTTCTGCGGTGAGCTCATCCCGAGCGACAACAATAGCAATGCCATCACCAAAATGGCGTACATGGCGAGTTAACAATAAACGATCGGCTATATCGCGTTTTTTCGCATCAAGTGTCCAGGCATGTCCGGCAGTAGCGAAAGGGATCTGGGGAACATCCTGCCAGGTAAATATATTGACTACGCCAGGTAACGCTAATGCCTGACTATAGTCGATTTCAGTAACAAAGCCATGAGCGATGGTGCTGCGAACATATTTAGCGTAGAGCATGCCTACCATCGATATATCATCGGCATATTTTGCCCGCCCTGTTACTTTTGTCAGCGCATCGATACGCAAATAAGATAAGCCGAGTTGCATCTCCTCGAACTTTTCCTTTTTTTTTAACATTGCTATTTCTCCTGTTGAGAAAAATCAAACTGATCAATGTTAATACGCAATATGTATGCCATTGTGTAAATTGAGCTTATTACAGAGATAAGATTGAGAGGCAGATAAAACTCTAGGCTAAATTTTGTTAGATTAATAAGATAAAGCGCTGATAAGATAATGACAGCATTTTCATATTGAGAAAGAAAGTATTATTTTGATAATTTTTTCATCGTCTATTATTTTATTTGTCAATTAATAAATATTAAATCACTTGGTTATATTTTAATGAATTTATTCTAGATTAATGCATTGTAATTAATTTGTTATTATTACTGCAAGGTTGCTTGAATTATTTTATTTATTATTTGCTATTGTGTTCGCTGAAAATATTTTTTATTAAAATTGATTAAATGATAATTTATAGTGAAATATTATTAGAGAAACGACATTTTATTAGAAATAGATCAAAGAATATAACAATAACAATTTTATTATATTAATTAAAATTAAAACGATAAGGATGAAGGTTTTGATTAAAATCAATCAATTTAATAAGAAGATAGCAAATAAAATATTATTGAATGATATTAATCTAAATATCCACCAGGGTGAGATCCATGCCTTATTAGGTGCCAGTGGTGCAGGTAAATCGACTTTATTACATTGTATAAATGGTTTAGAACTTAACGGATGTAATGGTAAACTTGAATGTAATAATATTAATGTTATGAACTTATCCGGTTTATCTTTACGTCGTTATAGAAAAAATATTGGCATGATTTTTCAAGATTTTGCCTTAATGCAAAGAAAAACGGTTATTGAAAATATTATGCTACCAATGCAATGTTGGAATATTGCCCCCGCTATAAGAGATAGACGCGCAAAAGAGCTGCTGGAATTAGTTGGCTTAGAAGATAGGTCGCAATATCGACCAGCAGCATTATCTGGTGGTCAACAGCAACGAGTGGCAATCGCTCGGGCTCTCGCCTTACAGCCAAAGGTGGTATTATGCGATGAGGCAACTTCAGCTTTAGATCCTGTTACTAGCCATGCTTTACTTGAGCTTATTAAACGTATTAATCGTGTTTTGAATGTGACTATTGTTATGGTTACTCACCAATTAGACATAGCGAAACGTATTTGTAACAGTATGTCGATTATTGAAAATGGAAAAATTACGCTATCGGGAATAACAAAAAATATTTTTGTCACTGAACCGCCTGCATTAAGACGACTTGTTGGGCTTGAAAATATTGACATAAAACCTGGTGAAACCGGCTTTAAATTAATGATAGCGGATCATAGTAATGACGGATCCATTATTATTGATTTGTTCAATATTATTGGTAAAAATTTTAAAATGCTGTATTTGCGCTCAGAATATTTATTAAACGAATTGATTCATTTTTATTATCTGTCAATAAAAAATGAATTTTGTCATAAAGCTAAAGATTTTTTTACCATCAATGATATCTGTTTTAATACCATAAATTAACAATTTTATATTATTTGACTATTATGCAGGTCGAAAATATGTTTCTTAATATTAAAACCACCCAAGTTTTCGATTATCTACCGTTAATTATTATTCCTGCCATATTAGCAACATTAAAAATGTTATTTTTGTCGTTGATATTAGGTTTAATTATCGGTTTTTTTATTGGTGTTTTTCTGGTTTTATTTTCACCTGATGGGTTAATGCCAAAAAAAATTATCTATCATTCTCTTAATGGTTTGGTCAATTTTGTCCGCTCCTTTCCGGTTATTATTTTAATTGTTGCACTTATTCCATTCACCCGTTTCATTATTGGTACATCTGTCGGTTGGCAAGCGGCAGATGTACCTTTAACCATATCGGCATTTTGTGCGATTGCCAGATTAATTGAGAATTCATTACTTGAAGTTGATAAAAAAGTTATTCTGGCAGCAAAATCTTTTGGCGCCAGCAATCGGCAAATTATCTTTAATGTCATGTTGATTGAGGCTTTACCTGCCATTTTTTCCAATCTGGTTTTTTCATCAATTCAAATATTGGCAAACACCACTCTAGCCGGCGCGGTTGGTGCGGGTGGATTAGGGGCGATGGCCCTCACTTTTGGTTATCAACGTTTTGATGAGATGATGATGTATTCGATAGTGTTAGTTTTAACGATTTTGGTCTTTATTATACAAAGTGTCGGTAGTCATCTTTATAAAAAATTAAAATAATGTTTTATATTGAAAATTATAGTTAAGGAAGGTTTTGTGAATACACAAAATATGTGGCTGGAAGCGATGCTTGATCTTGCACGTCAGCCTGTTGGTATTCGTTTTTTATATAATGATGAGCTGTATAACCGCTGTGAAACAGCAGAAGCTTCAGCGCCTTTACCCTACTGTTTGGCAGTAAGAAATGCGTCGCTTGGTACAGCTTGTAAACTTAATATCAAAAAAATGGCGTGCCTGTCAGGCGCGCGAGCGCTGGGTGTTTTAAAATCGGAAGAAGATATTGTTAGCCTTAATGATATTAGTTCCGGCCATCGAAGTTACCAAATGGGACTCTATGCTAATTATGCCATTAGCCATCAAGTTGCTAAGGATATGGTATATTGTCAGCATCAGGTCCAAGGCATTGAAATTAAACCTCTCTCTTTATATACGGCATCCCAACCCGACGTGGTGATTATTGTCACTAATTCTTTAAATATGATGCGGATCGTGCAAGGCTATGCTTATCATTTTGGTCAATTAAAGGATACTAAAGTTACTGGTAATCAAGCTATATGCCAAGAGTGTACCTCTTATCCCTTTGAGCGGGATCAGGTTAATTTCTCCTTTCTATGCTCTGGCACGCGTCATGTGGCAAAGTGGCATGATGATGAGATCAGTATCGGTATTCCTTTTCATTATCTCGATAAGATTATTGATGGCATTTGTCAAACGGCCAATCCAATGGATAGCAATAAAGCAAAAAAATTGATATTGCAGAAAGCCGCTAAGTATGGATTGTCTAATCAAATAGAAATAAAGCTAGGTAATAACTATTACACGGGTGGCTATGGTACCTTGGAATACCATAGACGCAAAAATAATCAAATTATAAAATAGTCTTGCTAAGAGAATTTACAATGAAGAAATTCATTTATACGTTGATTTCAATAGTTATTGTTTTGTTTATATCAGGTCGTTATCTTGCATCAATAGTGAAAGATTCTGATACCCATAACCTATTAAAAAAACGAATCGGCTGTAGCGGAATTTTGTGTGATATTGTCGATTTTAGCGCCGGCGTGATGGCCGAACACGGTATTCAAACTGAACGTGTTTTTATGGATAATGCCGTTAATATTTTACATGCCGTGAATGATGGTAGTGTGGATGCCGGGTTAGGGGTACATGAAAAGTTTTTAGCCTACTTTAACGAAAAAAATAATGCCAATTTGGTAATGGTTAAACCCTATCCATTCACAACTGGGATTGGGTTATATTCAGAAAAATACCACTCGCTGGCGGATTTTCCTGTCGGCGCTAAAATTGCCATTATGAATGATGCCATGAATATGGATCGCGCTCTAACCATGCTGCAACAGGCCGGTTTAATTATATTGGATGCCAATAAAAAAAGTAATTACAGTCTGTTGGATATTATAGAGAATCCGCGCAAAATTACTTTTATCGATGTAGATCAAACACAAACCGTAAGCGCGTTACCGGATTTGGATGGGGCAGTGGCTTTTTTCACTCATATCTATAATGCCGGCAAACAGGTGAATTCCTATATCATTCGTGATAAAGATGCTCAGCAATTTCCAATAGGATTTGTGGTTAAAAGTGAGAATGCTAAGCTACAGTGGGCAAAACTTCTCGCTGACAGTGTACGTACCCAGTCAGTGCGAGTAAGCGTACAAAATAATTTTAATGGTGTATTCGATTATTACTAATATTCAAATCGTGGGTTTGGTGTAGTGATATCTGTTATTGGTTTTTAACTAACAGTATAAATAATATCAACGCAATGACTGATTTATAGTTTCAATCATCGCCGATGGCCAATTTAAATTGGCCATGATTTCTTTCTTTTGCGCATTGCTCTACTAGTAAAACCAATCTGGTAAATCAGCTAGCGCTTAAAAGTAGGTGGGTAATTCGGTTATCAACTGGTAGGTTGTTGGAAATTTTTTAGCCATATCTGCCTCATTTAAACGCATTCTACTTTGGTAGTTAATAAATAAATTCATATGGTGTTGGTTAATAAAAATATCCTTACCACTAAAATTAGGCGCTGCTAACATGGTTAATTCCGACCATTTCTTATTTTGACTTTCATTGCCTACTTTCCGCTCAGCAGAAAAATAGTCTCTTATGGTGTAGACATTTTTTCTCATCAGCTGATATTTGGGCAGATCAGCTAACATGATATCGTAATATTGTAACATTGCTTCATCAGTCAGAGAGAGGGTATTATTAAGTTTTACTCCCCAAGATATTAATTGTTTTTCCACTAAACAACGCACGATTCTGCCTGGCTCGGTAAAATCTGTTGGCAGTTTTTTTACCCCATCACCGGTTTCTGACGCATTACCCACCACCGTAGCATGGCGTCCGGGCATAGCATAAATCGCAATTTTACCGCGCACGTCTAAATTATTGGGCATGACGGGGGTGAAACCCAGCGAGGCTTCATGGCGTGCATAGACAACATAATAGTCGTGGACATTGGATTTAATCTTAGTGCGATGTTCAGCAAACTGAAGTAAATCTGGTACGGGATCGATGGCAAATATATTAACCTTGATATGACATAATTTAGGATCTTTAGCCATTGCATTTGCCATCATATGGCAGGTTACCCCGCCGCGACTCCAGCCGACCAAATTGACGACTTCGATGGGTTGGCTATTGGTGGTTCGGATTTGGAACTGTTTTTTTTGCGCGATATAGCCTGGTTGTTGGGCAAAGAATGAAGGATCAGCTTTCAGCACAGCTAGCGCATGTGCTACGTTATTTTCCCATCCTTTGCCAAGCAACTGTCCCATAATATTATGGTGATTACCAGGTTTTACCCATTTTTCCTTTTCTTGTAAATTTCCACTACCCGGGCCATCGACAATGGTCCAACTATAAAATTCTTGTGCAGCCATATTTTTTGCTAAAGTGGAAATTAATTCACCTTCATGAAAGAACCAGGCACTATTTTTATCTTTATCCTCGAGGACAGTATTGGGTGTACTGTCGTTGCGATTTGAACCAGTACCGCAAAAAAATAGGGTAAATATAGACATTTTTTATCCTGTATCAGTCAATATGAGATCATCATGATGGTCATCCACGGCAGATAAAGATGCCCATCAGCGCAATATAAACAAATCATTAATTCTAATGAGCAAGGTCTGGTCGCTAGCCATATTTCGCAAAATACATTTTGTCATTCTTAAGAATGGCTTTTACTGCGAGATTGCTTGTTCTATTTAATAACTATTCGAATACATGACAAATATATTGGCTCTAGGACGCCATGGTTTAACAACCTTATTCTGCTATAAGTTTTAAACTAGAATGAAAATTTTTTGTTAATGATTATTTAGCTGAAATACATTTAACCCCATGTTGGAAATAGCTGTGTATTAAGTCACCTGTTGGCAAATAATGGTTGAATTAGGTCGAAATGTAACGTTAAGGGTTAACATATCAATTTGTTGCGGTTGACTAATGACATACCAACGTGAGTGGCTGTAAAACATAAAATTAAAGGCATTCGGGTGGATAGGTGTGCCATATTCGGCAAAACTAAATGTATGAATGAGTTGATTGTCACTGGTATTTGCCAGAATAAAAGCGTTTATTTTTTTATTATTAGGATGTTGATTATGAAAAACACGAATAAAGTCTTTACTGATTGGCGAATTTCCTACATCTAATGAACAACCGTTCATTGCTGGCGTAAAAATAAAGTTGTGTTTAGGATTAATACGCGGAACATCTACGAAGCCAGAATATTCTGTTCCTTGATTAAATGGGCACCAATAAGCATTAATGGCACTGCCGTTAGTTGAGTGCTGATTGGATAATGCTAATTCAAATGCATTTTGCTGTTTATTATGAATTTGTAAATCGAACGATGCTTCTTTAATTGCATCACACATTTGGATCCGTTGTTGTTGTTCGAATGTACCGGCAGAAGATACGGCTCTTTGAAACCAAATAATGTTGTTTATTGTGTTATTAGCGATAAACTCTCGGGGGTTAGCTTTAAATTGGTCGTTATAGTTAGGCATTGCCAGTTCCTATTTATCTTTTTGGGTTTTTGTACTTAAATAAAAAGATATTTCTGCTGTCCTAATAATTGCAAAACTCTACAACAGATAATGTGCATATAGTAAAGTTATTAGTCTTAAATAGTTATAACCAACATCCTTTTTACGGTTATTTAGTTATATAAAACTATTATTAATTTGCTAATATTTTATTATGTGTCTCCATTATATTTATTTAGCTATTATTGGTGGTAAACAATATTATTTCTCCCAGCTGGAGAAAATATATCGTTATTGGTTTTTTTATTATGATTTATTAACAACAATAATTTATAAAATTATTATTGGCATTTAACTATAAGGTGTAATTTAAAAATTGTACTGTCTTTTTAATGCCTAAGATAATTATATTTAATTATTTTTGACTAGTCAGAAATGACTTTTTTTTGTTCATGTGACTAGTACGAAAATAGAAGTGCTATTATTTTAATTTTTATTTAAAAAACAATTTGTTATTTGTTTTTTGCTTTTTTTGTGGTGATCAAAATTATTGTTTGTAATTACAGAATATGCGATCTTCTGAACTAAAGAGTTAATTGATAAATAAAATTAAATGAGAAAGTTTTTGCTAAGAATTATATCTATGAAATAAGAAATAATTAATTTATCACTTTTTTGCTTTTATCTGGTGGTGTATCCATATCCTATCCACCTCCCAATATTTATATTTATGGTAATAGCACAATGAATACACAACATAAACTTAATAGAGTCAGGCCACCTCGCGTTCAGATTACTTATGATGTTGAACTGGGTGGTGATGTGGAAGAAAAAGAATTGCCTTTGGTCATTGGTGTGATTGGTCAATTTTCCGAACAAGCATTACCAATGCGTGAACGAAGTTTTATGCATATTGATAAAGATAATTTTAATGCCGTTATGGAAGGTTTGACACCATCACTTTCCCTGCAAGTAGAAAGTGTTTTACCGGAAACTGAAGGTTATCTGAATGTCGATTTGCAATTTAAATCGATAGCAGACTTTTCGCCAGAAAGTCTAGCGCAGCAAATAGAGCCCTTACGCCAATTATTAGAAATTCGCAGTAAATTAAGTGATTTAAAAGGGCGGGCGCTGAGTAATGAAAAACTGCGCGATCGCTTAGCCGAAATTATGACTGAGCATCAACAAAAGGCTTCTTCAACCGGTCAACCTGAAGTCGAGCAGAAGGCAGATGGTGCAGCGCCAAAGACAGATGCACCGCAAACTGATCAAGGGGAGAAATAAACGCAATGGAACAGCAACCACAAGAACAAGGTACACAACCGCAAACGGCAGTTAGTGGCGATTTACTGGAACAAATTATTGATGCGACGCAAGCAGTAAGGCGAGATGCAGATCGTTCACGAGTAAAGGAGCAGTTAGGCCACTTTCTGTCTGAAGTCACTGCCGGTTCTTTAGTTGTTTCCGGTGATTTGATTGACAGTATCGAAGTTCGTATTGCCGCGATTGATGAAATTTTATCTGCTCAATTGAGTAAGGTTTTACACCATGCTGAATTTCAACGATTAGAGTCTTCTTGGACTGGGCTAAAAGGACTATTGGATAAGAGTGAAACGGATAATACGCGTATTCTGATGCTTAATGCCACCAAGGCTGAGCTAGTCAAAGATTTTAAATCGGCCGCGGATTTTGATCAATCGATGCTGTTTAAGAGTGTGTATGAAAATGAATATGGTACTTTTGGTGGTGAACCTTTCTCAGCCTTTGTCGGTGATTTCGAATTTGATAACACGCCGGAAGATTTGTATCTATTAGAACAGATATCTCATGTTGCCGCTGCCGCGCATGCGCCATTTCTCAGTGCGGCCAATGCTGGCATGATTGGTTTGAATGATTTCAGTGAATTACCCCGTCCCCGTGATCTGTCAAAACTGCTGGAGACATCGGACTATTTGCGTTGGAAACGTTTTCGCGATTCTGATGATTCCCGCTATGTGGGATTAACTATACCTCATGTAATTGGTCGATTGCCTTATGGGGCAAAGACCGTTCCAGTTGAGCAATTCTGTTTTGAAGAACAAATTGAAGAAGATAATAACAATAGTTATTTATGGGTCAATGCTGCCTATTCACTAGCTGGATGTATGGTAAAAGCATTTGAGCAATATGGTTGGTGTGCAGCTATTCGGGGCATTGAAGGTGGTGGATTAGTTGAGGCATTACCAACTCATCATTACGTTTCGGTGACCGGTGAGAAAAAATTACAGTGTCCGACCGAAGTTGCTATCTCCGATCGACGTGAAAAAGAGTTAGCCGAAATGGGTTTTATTCCTTTGGTCTATTACAAAGGAACGGATTATGCCGCTTTTTTCTCAGTTCAATCACCGAATAAACCAAGAAAGTATAAAACCGAATTAGCCAATGCCAATTCTAAGTTATCCACGCAATTGCAGTACATCATGACGACGTCGCGTTTTGCGCATTATTTGAAAGTCATTGTGCGCGATAAAGTGGGCAGTTTTATGTCACGTACTGAGTGTCAGACTTATCTACAAAACTGGATCAACCAATATATTGTCGGCTCCGATACTGTTGGTGCTGAAATTAAAGCGAGTCATCCATTGCGTGAAGCCAGGATTAAAGTACTTGAAGTACCTGGTTCACCAGGAACTTACCGCGCAGTGGCTTATTTACGTCCGCATTTCCAATTGGAAGGTTTAAGCATGTCATTGCGTTTAGTCGCTGATTTGCCGCCATCATCTGCTGCATAAGTATTTTTTAATAATAAAGTGAAGGGAGTTATTTGTTATGAGTACAGGTATTTTCTTAAATCTAGGTGATATTAAAGGCGAGAGTACAGATAAGAATCATAAAGATTGGCTTGAATTGCGCAGTGTTAATTTTGGTATTTCTAACAATGCCCAGATCGCTTCGAGTGGGGTAAGAAAACTGAATAAAGGAACGGCAAATTTTAGCTATATACATTGTACTAAAGTCATGGATGTTAGCTCAATAAAATTATTGTCTGCCGTTGCACAGGGTAATTTCCTAAAAAATGTCAAGCTCAGTATTTGTACCATGTTTGAGAACGAACTTCATCCGTATGCGGAATTGGAAATGGATGAATGCATGATCTCAAGTATTTCTGAGAATGCAGAAAAAGAAGGCGGCTATCCCTATGAGAGTTTTACGATTGTATTCTCTAAAATCAAATGGACATTCACACCACTGAATGCTGATGGTAAGAAAGGTAATAAGGTAGGGCCAGAAGGTTGGGATCTACTGCAAAATACTAAACAGTAATTTTCACTGCCACTTGAATTAAACAAGTTGCGGGCTCACAACAGCGGCAACTTGTTATCTAACTAAGAAGCTTTTTTTTCTCATCGGGAGGGGGACATAAATGCAAGCACAAGCCATACCATCGTTCTTATATCGTTTACATGATGATTTCCCGCATGAGGAAGAATTTGAGACAAAATATAATCAGCGACAAGCTGCGATTGATTCGTTGGTCTCTGATTTAAATATGTTATTTTCATCTCGCCCCTTGTCAGGCAGCTTAGATGTTTATGATGAACTTGAACGTTCAATATTAAATTATGGCGTGATTGACGTGGTTGACGTCGATATTCTAAATGATGATCGCATTGAATTACTGAGAAAAAATATTTATCAATCGCTAGTGCTATTTGAACCGCGCTTACAAGACATAACCATAAAATTACAAAACAATTCACCGGAAAATATTGTTTTTTGGGTGCAAGGACTATTTTGGGGCCAGCGCATCGTTTTTTCTGTCACCTGGAGTAGTGTGGCTTATAGCTACTCTGTTTTTTGGGAGGAATAAAAATTCATGTTACTACCACAAAAAACCTTAGACTATTATAACCGCGAGTTAAGTTATCTAAGAAAATATGGGGTGGCTTTTGCGCGTCGTTTTCCTAAAATTGCGCGTCGATTAGGGCTAGCTGAAGGCATTTCTGAAGATCCACATGTTGAACGTCTGGTGGAATCTTTTGCTTTTTTAACAGCGCGTATTCATCAGAAGATTGATGAAGATATGCCTGAATTGAATAATGCCATGATGGAGATATTAGCGCCCCAATTTATGCGCCAAGTGCCGTCCGTCTCTTTAGTACAATTTCAGCCTGAGCCTGCCACTTCTGGTATAACGGGCGTTTTATCGGTTCCTCGCCACAGTTTTTTAACTTCTAAGCCAGTCGGTGATGTGCTCTGCCGTTTCCGTACGGTTTATCCAGTAGAAATCTTACCTATCGATTTATGTGAAGCATCACTTAAACAAGATCCCTATGATCGCAATTTTATATTAACGTTACGTTTTATCACCTGGCCAGGTGCCCAGTTTCAAGCGCAATCTATCCGTTTATATTTACATGGCACGCCAGTAATTACGCATAGTTTATATGAGCTTTTATTATCCCAGGTTGATGAATGGCAATGTTATGTTGATCAACAAGCGGTTGTAACAACCGCCGATAGCATTCAAGCAATAGGTTTTGAAGAAGCAGACTGCCTCTGTGCGGATGATATGGCTATCAGCCCTGTTCATCATTTATTACGTGACTATTTTAGCTTAATAGAAAGATTTTTATTTATCGAATTACCGCTACCGAAATGGGAGTTATTGTCTGGTGAGTTTCACTATCGTTTTCGGTTAAAAGATTGTCACACTTTACGTCGCCTTGAGCGCAATTGTGACAAAGTTAATGTAGAAACATTTCGTATGAATTGTAGTCCGATAGTAAATTTATTTCCTCATCAGGCTGAGCCACTGACCTTATCGGATAGCGAAAGTGAATATCTTATTCAGCCTGATGCGCGCCGTCCTTTAAGTATGGAAGTTTACACTATTCGGTCGGTAGAAGTTTTTCAGCGCAGCAAAGAAAAAGAACATAACAGCAGCATAAAAGTAAAGGCGCTATTTGGTATTGAGCATCATGAAGAGCGGGGAGTCCCATCTTTATATTGGCAGACCACTCAAAGAGCCTCAATGCTGCCAAATGATCAAGGTATTAATACCTTCATTGGTTTTGCCGATTTGCGTGGTAAGCGTCATATTCCGGCGGTAGATGTGGTGATGTTAAAAATTATGTGCACTAATCGCGATTTAGCACAGAAATTAAGTAACGGTAATTCAGAGGGTGATTTTGATGCTGAGTTTGCGTTACCCGGCGTAAAAGTTAGCGGATTAATTCGCCCCCGACCGCCATTACGCCCACAATTAGATGCTGCGCAAAATTGGCGGATGGTGGCGCAACTCAACCTTAATCATATGTTGCTTGCACAGGATGAAAGTGGGCAACGACTACGAGAAACACTCGAGTTATATAATGTACAGAATGATATGGCAGTATCGCGTTTGATCGCGTTACTGAGTCGTATCACGATTAATCCCCTATCTGTCAGGTTAGATCCGGCTGATCCCTACTCGTTTGCTAAAGGTCTAGAGGTAACGCTGACATTCCAACCGCAAGCCGAAGAGTTTGTTGATTTTTATCTCTTTTGCTGTGTGTTAGAAAGATTTATTGCGCTGTATGCACCAATCAATGGTTTTACCCAAGTTGTTACTTGCTTATCTGGTGTTGCTCATAGTGTCAAGCGTTGGCCCAGGCGTTGCGGAAGAGTGGTATGGCTATGACTTTTTCCCTGCTTGGTGGCAGTTTTTACCAAAATGAACGTCGTCTATTGAGTAAGTGTCTGAGAAAAGGACGTCAGGTGAGTGTACCTGATGATGTGGTACGTTTTGAATCGGTATTGACCTTAGATGCACCAGAGCGAGAAGTGGAAAGTGTTACAGTTGATGAGTCGATGGCAGAAGAGACAACTTATTGTATGGCCGTCAACCATTTTGGTTTATTGGGCACCCATGGCGCTTTGCCGTTACGTTATACCGAATGGTTGATTGATCGGCGTTATCGTTATGGTGATGATTCGGCTAAAGCCTTTCTTGATGTTTTCAATCATCGCCTGTTGAGTTTACGTTTTCAAGTCTGGCAGAAATATCGCTTATATGTCAATGCTGAGTTAAATACTAAGCGGCAGCTACCCGCCGTTATTACTGCGGTAACCGGCCTATCTGCTGAACAAATGGCCTCTTTACCGGCGGCAGACATGAGCGGCTTATTGTCAACATCCGTACGTTCACTAGTCAATTTAGAACGGTTGCTGCAACGTGAATTTCAACTTGCGGTTAAAATTCAGCCATTTTATGGCCGTTGGCGGAAGGTGGCGAGTGAATATCAGGCTATTTTAGGGGGTTGCCGTTTAGGCGAAGCCCCAGTGATAGGACAGTATTTTTACGATATTCAATCCCATTTTTTGATCCAATTTACCTGCTCAAAACCTCAGCAATGGGAAAAGTTACTGTCAAATAGCGATGTTTATAGTCAGTAGAATCAGCGGGTGGGTTTATTCACCGGCGGTATATTAAGCTTTTCTTTAGAACTGTTAGTGGCTTTTAAGGGGTCGAGAATAACATTAGATGGTCAATTTTATTTAGGGAAACATGGTTATCTGGGAAATGAGGCTCGATCAGCAGCGACCAGACTTTATATAACACCGATAAATTAAAACAGAATATTATGTTATTAGCTCAAAATAATCGATATTTACAGTTGCTTAGCGCCATGGGTGATAGTGCCGCTTTAAGTAAAGTTGAAGGCGCAGAGTATTTATCTCGCCCCTATTTATTCACGCTAGAGCTTTATTCAGACAAAAAATTTGCTGATTTGCAAAGTTATGTTGGTCAACCGCAGGGATTAAGGATTGGTGATGGGCGAGATGCCCGTTTTATCCATGGTGTGATAACCAAACTACAGCAAAGTGGTCACAATGAAGCACTTTATCGTTATAAAGTGCAGCTAGAGCCGTGGTTAGTTTTGTTAATGAGTACGCTCAATTCACGTGTGTATCAGGACATTAATGTGCCGGATATGGTATGCGATATATTAAAAAAACGCGGTTTTAGCGATGTACGTTTAAATTTGAGTTATTCATATCCAAAACGTGAATTTTGTATGCAATACCGCGAGTCGGATTTTGATTTTATTACGCGCCAATTAGCCTCGGTGGGTATTTTTTATTACTTCAGTCATGAAAAAGATAAGCATCTATTAGTGTTGGCTGATCATCCTAGCGCCTTTGCGCGCGCGCCTTTAGCAACATTGCCCTATCAAACATTAAGTGGTCAGCCCCAATTTATGGGATTGCGCGCCTGGCGTGCTAGTCGCAAGGTGATCCCGGCTAGTGTAGAAATGAGCGGTTACAATATTAAAAATGCTGTACCGGTGTTTGCTAGCGCTAAAGCTCGTGGTGACTACGCCGCCAATGCTAGGCTCTCAATCTATGATTTTGCTGGGCTTGAACAACAGCAACAATTAAATGCCTGCGCCGCTTTATATATGGAGCAGTGGGAATCGCAAGCGGGTTATCTAGAAGCAATGAATAGCTATCCGGCCTTGCAAGTTGGTCAGAGATTTACCCTACAAGGGGATCCGGCTGTTAATGGTAACTATGCCGTTAGCGGACAACAGTTAGTAGCAGAAAGTAATCTGGATAGTCATGAACGACAATTTTCATCGCGAGTCACTCTTTTGCCGGCAGATAAAGCCTGGCGCCCTTCATTAACCAAAAAACGACCCAGTATTGCGGGAGTATTATCTGCTCAGGTGGTTGGCCCTGCCCAGGAGGAGATCCATGTTGATGAAATGGGCCGAATAAAGCTTCAGTTCCATTGGGACAAAGAACATAAGAAAGATGATAACAGTTCGTGCTGGATCCGCGTTAGTCAATTGGGTAATGGTGTTCGCTTTGGTACGCAATTCCTACCTCGTGTTGGTAGTGAAGTATTAGTCAGTTTTGTGGATGGTGATCCTGATTATCCGATTGTGGTAGGCACGGTGATGAATGGCGCCAAAATGCCTCCTTTTTCCTTACCTAAGCAAAAAACCCAAAGTGGTCTAACCACAAGAAGCAGTCGAAAAGGCAATGTTGAGCAGGGACATCAATTATGTTTTGAGGATAAAAAAGGCGAAGAATTTATTTTAATTCATTCACAAAAAGATTTGCAATGGCAAGCGAATAACGATTTATCCGCAGTTATTGAGCGAGATGTGCGATGGGAGATCAAAGGAAAACAGGATGTTTTAATTGATAAAGGCAACGATAGCTTAACGTTAAGCAAAGGTAATAAAAATCACACGCTCAATAAAGGAAACTTTGTCACATTACTCAATAGTGGCAATTACAGTTTGAATGCCAAAAGTGGCAAAGTCGCCATCTCGGCAGGCCAAACTTGCACGATTACTGCCAAACAGAAGATTGAGTTGCGTGTGGGAAACAGTTCATTATCAATTACCCCTGCCGGTATCACCGTGAAGGGGCCGGTAATCAATATAAAAAGTGACGGGATGCTAAAAATGACGGCCGCTAGCACCACAGTGGAAGGGACCGGAATGTTAACGCTGAAAAGTAATGGTATGACAAAACTCAGCGGTCTGGTGGTACAGATTAGTGCTTCAACCATGGCGATGTTAAAAGGGTTATTGACCAAAATTGGTTAATAGCACGGTGGGTTAATATTAGGGAGCCATCATGGTAAAGCTAAAACACTGTCAATTATCGCCTGTAGCGGAGCAAATATTGCAGCCATTTGCTCCGCATAATCAAAATTTACAGGCTTTACGTGAAGATGCCGCATGGACCGATATGGTGTTTTATACCGTGTTTATGCTGCCATATCGTCAGGCGCTCGATTTGGCTCTGGCATTTATTGGCCATGTTTATGAACGTGAGTTGGTACAAGAACAGAGAATATTATTACAACATGCCAGAGATTGGCGCTCACGGGGTGGCGATCAACTCCGTCATCAATTATTTGAACAAGCAGAGGCGATAGGGTTTGATAATCCGATTGCCGGGCTGGTACTGTCCATTTTCCTTAGTGAAGGGAGTGTCACTGCGCCTGACTTGGAAGTTGTCACTGCTTCCCCATGGCAGGCAACGCAAGCGTTAGCCAGTGTTCTGTGTCTGATCATCCATTTTTACAGCCATGATAACGTGTTGCAGGATAAATATGTCGAGCAATTTTTTACCCTAGCTCAACGATATTTGATCCAATTGACGCCTGATACTGATCTCGGTCGGAAAAACTATTTGTATCAGGAAACGACTATATAAGGAGAATAATTGATGCCAATGATGCCTGCTGCAAGAACGGGTGATTTGCATGTTTGCCCCATGGTTTCACCCGCAGTACCGCCGATCCCGCATGTTGGTGGCCCTATTATCCCCCCGGGAGTACCGACCGTCTTAATCGGTGGTTTACCGGCCGCCACCATGGGGTCAATGTTAGTCTGTGTTGGACCGCCAGATACTATTGTGATGGGCAGTTTAACGGTATTGATTGGTGGTCGCCCGGCGGCTCGATTAGGTGATCTGTGTGCCCATGGTGGCGTTATTACCACCGGTTACCCCTTGGTCATTATTGCTTAATGGAGAGAAACATGGAGCTGACAGTATTTGACTTTGATCGCTTGATGTTGAGGCTCTCTGATGAATTACCGGCAGGAGAAAATATTGAATACCAGCCGATATTTGAGCAGATAAATCAGGCGCGAGAAAGTGATGATGATCTACAGCTAGAAGATATGTGGTCTTGTGAAGTGCGGCAAACTGATTGGCGTCAAGTGTCGCTGCTTTGTACTGAAGTATTGGAAAAGCATAGTAAAGATTTACAAATAGCCTGCTGGTTAACCCAAGCACAAGCTAAATTGCATGGTTTGGCGGGGATGGCGACGGGTATTGCATTAATTAGCCGTTTATGTGAAACATTTTGGCCGACACTTTGGCCTAAATTGGATGAAGAAGAAGGTGGCTACCGGGCGGATATCCGACTAGCGCGCTTAAATTGGTTAGACAATCGTTTAAGTCACCTATTGCAAGATTGGCCACTGACTGATGACGGTAAGCTGAATGTTAGGCAGTGGGCTCGAGTACAACATTATGAACATACTATTGCCGTTAATGCTGAACTTAGAAAACCCCTCCAGGATTATGGCTATTTTGGTATTGCAGATTGTGAAGAGAGTATTCGCCATACGTCGTCATCCCATGTCAATCATCTGCAAGAGCAAATTCAGACGTTACAAACTTCGCTGCTGACGTTACAGACCATATTGAAAAATTTTTGTGGTGAAAATGTCATTGTTATGAGTGATAGCTTACACCAGGTAGAGGAAATGCAGGGTTTATATTTGCTCTATAGCCTGTTTTCTATTTTCCCGGTGTGAAGTGGCGTGATTGAGCGATGGGCTAGCCAATTGCGCATCACTGTCTGTTTTGACTGGCTGATGTGGTTCTTCAACTATCACCTGTGGCAGCCGCTCTTGGTAGAAACGCGACAATAAACCATTGCACAATATTTCCGTAGTAATGAACCGACCAGCCCCGTCCCGTATTTATTAGAACGCGCGGCCAGTTGGGCAAATATGGAAATTGCACAATGGTTAGCCGAAATGTTAGTCGATAACGATTCAACACTAAGGGAAATGATGAGAGTGATTAAAGGAACAGAAAATTAATCTAAGTGGGATGATAACATGAATCGAACCAAAATTTGCCTTCGTTTGCTAGTCATGTTGGTTCTAGTGGGAAATGTTACTGGTTGCAATTCACCTTATTCTAGTGAACAACAACGTCAAATAGCGATCGAGCAAGCGTCAGCCACCTTTGCTAGCGATGCGATTAATATTGATATGATAGCCGATCCGCAATTGAATGCGTTTAATCGAGTACCCAATAGTTGTAGGGTCCTGATTATTCAAGCGGAAAGGCGTGATCAGTTAGAAGGTTTATTAAATAATCCTTCGCTGTTACGCCATCTTTTTGCTCGCGCGGGCGGTAGTGAAAATATCCTTAAATTGGATAGCTATGTCATGATGCCAGGTCAACGGGTAACATTACATCTTGATCGCGTAGAGCAAGCGCGTTATGTGGCATTGATAGCGGGTTATTATCCACTGCCGAATGAAAGGCATGCGCGGATTTTTTCTATTCCTGTCGAATTAAACTCGCAAGGCTGGTGGAATAAGCGTTGGCAAGCCAATTTTATTCCCATCAATATCGGAATTACGCTAGGTGAGGCGACTATTATTCGCAGTAATAAATCGATTAGACGACCGAGTGACGATGTTGTTTTTCCTTCCCAATCGGCAACGGCAAAAGCGAGTAAATCTATCACGAGATAACCAGTGAACATTGCACAACATAGAGTGCAACGATGAGATATCCAGATGTTGTCAGGGATCATTTAGGGAAAATTATGCTTGATTATAAACCCATATATTGGTTTAGCGGATTGTATTTACAACCGCAGCATTTACAAACACAGCAACTACATGATGAATATTGGCGTGCTCGCTATCAATTATTAACCCAGCCTTGGGCTTGGGGGGTAATAAATATCAGTTTTCATCAAGCGGCATTACGTGATGAAGAGTTACGTATTTATGAAGGGCAGTTTATCTTGCCAAATGGTGTTTATGCTGATTGTAATGTCAATGCCATTGTTGCTCCCCGGTCATTAAGAGATTGCTGGCAAGTAAGAGAAAAACCCATACTGGTTTATATTGGCTTAAGACAGATCAGTCATAATCAAAATAATGTTACTTGTATAGCAAAAGCAAACGAGAGCACTGAACAGACAACGCGCTGGCTCAGTTGGCCGACGGAGCAGCCTATCAGAGATCTGTATGGTAATGGAGCTGAAGTTCAGATACAGCAGATGTCATATAACTTACGCTTTTTCTTACAAGACGAAATAGCGCAATTAACCGGTTATACGTTATTGCCGATAGGTCGATTACGTCAGGGAGCAAATGGGATTGAATGGGATAGTGATTACTTTCCACCAAGCATGACATTGAAAGCGGTGCCATGGTTATGGCTGCGAATTGATAATTTATGTTTAGAACTAACCGGACGTCTTCATCAATTTGAGGAATTTAAACGGCCACCGATGGTGGAAACCGGTGAGTTAAACCAGAGAAAAGATTTTTTACTGTTAGCAATGCGTACTTTGGCGCGTTATGTCGTTCGTTTGCAGCATTATAAAGAAGCGCAAGATATCCATCCATGGAAAATAGTCGGCTTATTAAAAGAGTTGATAGCGGAACTTACTTGTTTTACTGATCTTTGCTCATTTAATGGCATATGCCAATGGGATAACACCGTTGCGCCTAGCTATGATCATCATGATATTGCGGCAAGCCTGAAGTTATGCGAACGTAAAATTATGAGATTACTCGATAATTTAATGATCAAGCAAGATAACGTTATCTCATTTGCTAAACAGAGTGAAGGCTATTTCTCAGCCAATTGGTTATTGGCGTCGCAACAAAAATATGTCGCTATTTATTTAGTGATGCGCTCAGAACAATTTATCCAGCAGGAATATGAAGTGCCTGATGATAGGTTGATAAAAATGGCAGCTAAAAGTCAGATTGACACCATCATTACTCGCTCTTTAGCTGGAGTAAGGCTTCATTATCAAATTATCCCACCGCATGGGTTACCACAAAAAATGAATAGCCGTTATTTCAAGGTAGCAGAGCATAGCCCTGCTTGGGAAGAAATTAAAAACAGCGGCAATATCATACTGCATTGGCTAGAAGCACCGGAAGATTTACAGATAGATTTGATTTTGGCCAGGAGTTACTAGATGTACTTAGTTGATTTTTATATGCCAGTTTTTCACCGAGTACTTTTGATTGTGCAACAAGCCGAACAATATAGCGATGCATTACGAGAAACGGTAAAAACGATGTTAGTGAAGGCACAAAACAATGCATTGATGCAGGGTTATGACAAACAAGATATAGACGATGCACATTTTGCCGTGTTGGTTTGGGTCGATGAAATGATATTGAATGCTGGGGCTGAATGGCTTGAACAATGGCGCCTTTCATCGCTGCAGCAGCTAAGTTATGACTCTACCTTAGGTGGATTAACCTTTTTTGAACGTTTAAAGTCGATGTCAGTCGATCGCTTTCAAGCCAGGCTGGTTTATCTTTGCTGTTTGCTGTGTGGTTTTCGCGGCCGTTATGCAACCGATGGTGAAAAGGCGTTACAACATCTGATTGATCAGGAGATTGATAATTTACCCAATCAACTGCGCCAATTTATGATCAATAAAAATTTGCGTTTGATGCCGGCAATGCTCAGTCATTCAGATAGTCATGCTCAACCTCTGATGAGCCAAGCATGGGAACGCTGTCTTGCTATCAGCATAATATTAGCTTTGTACTTGCTTGCTTCGGTTTGCCTTTTTAATCTTGCTACTTGAGAAATAAGAGAGTAGGAATGAAAAAGTTTTTTTGCATCGTCGGTATATTATTACTGCTGATAGGTCTCTTATGTTTGTGTTTTGCGCTGGTTGCCTGGTGGTCATGGCCAACATTAATGGCACTATGGTTATTTTTAGGCTGTTTATGTGCTCTGCTAATAATCTATGTCAGTGTATTAGTCATCCCCAGAACACAAAGATGGCTAAAACAGCAACTGGTAAAAAAACGCTATGGCAGAAACCGGCTGGAACGTCAGTTATGGCATCACTGGAAGCATGGTGCAGGCATACAAAAACGCTGGCGGTTAATATGGCGAGAATATGCTCCACCCTGGTTTGTGGTATTAGGCACGCAAGAGGCTGGCCAACAAGGATTATTAGCCAATAGTCAAATTCCTTCACTGGCAGGCTTGGATAGTCATTCGGTAAATGAACGGCAATTTAGTTGTCGCTGGTGGTTTTTTCGACGTGCTATGTATCTGGTCATGTCTAGTTATTTTTCAACGGATAAACCATTGTATCGCCAGGCTTGGCAACGCTTAACTTATTGGTTTTCCAAGGTTCGACCGCCAACCGGTATCGTCCTTTGTGTACCCATGAATTTATTGTTGCAGGCTAATAGTAAAGTGCGTTTTCAGACAGCGCGCTTGATGCGTGAACAATTAGCAATTTTACAACAACGCTTGGGTTATCGTTTATCGGTATGGCTGCTAGTAACTCATAGTGAGTGCTTACCTGGATTTGACATATGGAGCCGTCAATTGTCCGAACAGCAGCGGCAGCAGGTGTTGGGCGGCATGATTGACCAAGGGGTAACAGGTAATTATATTGGCGCGGTAGATCGCACGTTGGATTCAGTTATTCAGGCGTTAAAGATCACCTGTCTGTGCCAATTAAATGATTATCGGATTACCCCACCGGCCGAGTTACTGATATTGCCCGCACAGATAAGGCAGTTACAGCCGGCGCTGGAAGAATATTTGCAGGCTCTATTTGAACCTGTTCATTATCAGCAACATAGTTTATTATGCGGTTTATTTTTTGCCGCAACAGAAAATAATGATAATGAACCTGGGGCGAAAAGTTTATTTAGTCAGCAACTGCTAGAAAAAATATTGCCTGATCAAAAAAGCAAGAAACAGCCCTTGCTTAACGCTCGTTTTTGGCAGCGTCGCGCTTTGTATTGTTTATTAATTTTTAGCTTACTCTTTGGTGGTGCGCGATCATTATGGGTCGCTTATAAAGATATGCTTCAGTTAGCTTGCGACCCTTCAAACAGTACTTTGGTTTGTCGTTATGAGCGTTATCAGCAGGCAGAGGCATGGCAGGAGCGCGGGATAGATCTATTTTCACCGCTGCGTTATCTGTTGCGGCAATATCTTGCGCAACAATATTTATATCCGTTAACAGATATAAATTATTATCCTAACCCAATCATTAATAATCTGGCTTCCCGTTTCGCTAACAGTAGTTATCAACAAAAGCGCCATCTTATTCTCAATTTGGCTCGTTTTATTAATAGTGAGCAGGCTATGAGTCAAGGTGCCAGCTTAACGCAATTGCGGCAACTTCCGACCTGGTCGGCCAGCGAACTTCTGGGGAGGACGGTTGCTGTATCACAGAACGAGTATATTGCCATACGTTTAGCGCAGTATCGTACCGGCCAAGCGCAGCAAGCATTATCTCAGTGGCGGTCTGTGTTACAGCAACTACTAGAAAAAGATAACCATTGGTCATGGTTGCTGGATGATAATATTGTTAATAATGCTGACAAAATTACCCTGGCTGATTTTTGGCCGATTGACGGCAGCGATCAACAAAAATTGTCAGTCCAAGTTAAGGCAATTTATACCCAAAATGGCGAAAAAGCATTACAGGCATTACTGGATGAAATAGCCTTAGCCGTTAATGATGCCACCCTTTTTTCCCAGCGGCGAAGTCAGTTTATCAGCAACTATCATCAACAATATCAGTCCGCTTGGTTAACTTTGGCACAGGCGATGCCACAAGCAGAAAGTTACATCCGCGGTAAAAGTAATTGGCAACAATTAATGCTTGATACGGCGCAAAACACGAGTCCTTATCTGCGCTTTTTTAATCGCCTGGCAATAGAAAGTGAACCCATCCCACAGCCAGAGCAACAATCTTGGCTAAGGGATCAATTGTCTTTGTGGCAATTACATAACTACTTACCAGAAAGCAATTTTTTGCAGCAGTTGTCAATGCAAGAGAGTGTTTGGCGTCGATTTATCCAAACTAAGTTTGGTCGGTTACCGCCAATCTCTATTCGTGTTGATCAACACGCGCTATTTCGTTATCAAGCCTGGCGTCAAATGTTACAAAAAACTGTTCAATATGCCTTGTTGGGAGATAATGAAGCAGAACAGCTAGTGAAAATTTCTCTTGGCGTAGAGCATGATCAGCAAAACGGCAATTTACGCTTACTCGCTAATCAATTTGATTTATGGTGGCAGCCACTGCAGGTTAAAAACATGGCGCAACGTGAACCACTATTACGGCATTTATGGCAGGGGGATAAGCGTTTGTTAGTGCGCTTTGCGTTTTTTAGTGCGGCTGAGAAATTACAACAGCAGTGGGACAGCCAGGTCATTTGGCCAATGAGTAATGCCAATGATCATCAGCTATTAACGATAACAGAACAAATGGCGCGCTTGTCTGATTATAGTAAGCGTTTTATCCAGCAACATGCTAATTATGCATTGAATATCAATGGCCAAGGGATATCACGTCGTTCTCTAGCTGGTATTAATTTTCCGCTTAATGAGGCATTTTTGCATTTTATTCATCAGATTGTGCGACCTAATGATTTAGCGCCAGCCAGTGCAGATATTCGTAGACGGTTACAGGAGAAACGTGAATTATTACAAACTCGACAGGATGGGGAAATAGATCCTGAGCACAGTCAATGGGCAATGTTAACCTTTACGAGTCAGCCAGCAAGTGCCAATCGGCAGGCACAAGTTTTACCCATCGGTAGTCGCATTAGTTTAGATTGTCAGCCACAAATTCAGCGAATCAATAGTATCAATTTTAATGATAGCGCTACCATGCGTTGGCATCCGCAATGGTGGCAACGTATAAAAATTGATATCGATTTTCCAGGCTTTCAGTTGACGCAAATTTATAGTGGAGCCGAGAATATGGTGCGATTTATTCGAACCCTATCTCAAGGAGAATTGATCTTTAATGCGAAAGATTTTACCCACCAATATACCGCATTAACATCATTAGGCATTAAACGTATCACGGTACGTTATTTGTTAGAGGGTGCGCCAGAGGCGTTGTCACTATACCAACACTGGTCACAGCAGCAGAAACAACAAAGGGATAAGCAACAACAACTGCAACACTTAGATCAGCAATTACTGAATTTAAATGCGCCAGCGATACCCGTAAAGGGTTCGTTGTCATCGTTACCATTAGAAATTACTACTTTGTGGTATGAAATAAGGAATAATTCGTGAGCAGTAATTTAAAACAGATTATTAATAACCTTTCGCTGCCGGCACGTGAGTGTCTGGATAGTGCAGCCAGTTTAGCGGTTAGTCACACCCACCATGAGATAGAAAGTGAGCATTTACTACTAATGTTATTAGAAAAACAGACCCAATTAGTGGAGCAGCTCTGTTATCACGCTAATGGTGATGCATTGAAGTTATTAGAAGCCTGTCAATCGTCTTTAGCTCAATTGCGTAGTGGATGTCATCGAGCGCCAGTCTTTTCTGTTATGTTGACGGATTGGTTAGAAAGTGCCTGGATGTATGCAACCATACGCTGGCAGGTGGATAAACTATCACCCTTATTATTATTGGCGAGTTTGTTGGCAGAACGTGAATTGCATCAGGGATTACCACTATATCTCCAGCAGGCACTGCAAATTAATGGTGAGCTATTGGATAAAGCCGTTGAAATGATGATGCAGCAATCTGTTACCTCCTCTAGGTCTCAAGGGCAAGCATCAGCCTTGATGAAATATGCTCACCATTTGACGCAGGCAGCGCGTGACAATAAATTAGATCCGGTACTCGGACGAGAAAAAGAGATCCGTCAACTGATTGATATCTTGTTGCGTCGTCGGCAAAACAATCCCTTACTCACAGGGGAAGCCGGGGTTGGTAAAACTGCATTAGTTGAGGGATTGGCGCAACGTATTGTGGCCGGGAATATTCCGGCCGCGCTAGCAAATGTAGAACTATTTACGCTAGATTTCGGTTTATTACAGGCTGGTGCCAGTATCAAAGGTGAATTCGAAAGTCGCTTGCAACAATTATTAGAGGAAGTAAAAAATTATCCATTACCGATTATTTTATTCATTGATGAAGCACACACCTTGATTGGCGCGGGTGGTCAAGCAGGACAAAATGATGCGGCAAATTTATTAAAGCCGGCATTAGCCAGAGGAGAACTGCGTACCATCGCCGCGACGACACAAGCGGAGTACAAAAAATATTTTGAAAAAGATGCGGCCCTGGCGCGTCGTTTCCAACTAATCAAAGTAGATGAGCCTACGCAGGAAGTCGCTATCGCCATGCTGCGTGCTATGGTGCCGATGATGGAACAACATCATGGTGTAAGAATTTTAGATAGCGCAGTTACGGAAGCAGTCCAGTTAGCAGCGCGTTATATTACCGGTCGCCAATTACCGGATAAGTCAGTTACCTTGCTCGATAGTGCTTGCGCTCGAGTCGCTATTTCTCAATGTGGTGAGCCCGGGCCTATAGAAGATCTACGAGCAATGTTGGCGCAGCGAAATATTGAACGTCAATCGCTGCTACGCGAAGGCTCCCCTGAGCATGAAAATATCAGCCGTCATATTGAGCAGTTACAAAATTCGCTAAATGCACTATTACCCGAATATTATCAGCAACAACAGCTGGTGCAGGCAATCAAAGCCGCAGGTGAAAATGAGAAAGAAATTGCCCCGTTACGGCGTGAATTACATGTACGCCATCAACAACATGCCTATGTATTTGATTGTGTCGATGCAGCTTGTGTGGCGGACATAGTTTCTGGTTGGACAGGCATCCCATTAGGCCGAATGGTGGAAAATGAGCGCGATGTATTGCTCAATCTTGAGCAACGCTTAGCTAGCCGAATTATGGGGCAAGATCATGCTTTAGCGCAAATTGCCCGTCAAATACGCATTGCTAAAGCGCAACTGGCAGATCCACGGAAACCTTGCGGTGTTTTTATGTTAGTCGGCCCTTCAGGGGTAGGAAAGACAGAAACTGCAATCGCATTAGCCCATGAGATGTATGGTGGTGAACGAAGTATGATCACCGTTAATATGTCAGAATATCAAGAAGCCCATTCGGTTGCTGGTTTAAAATGGGCTCCGCCAGGTTATGTAGGCTATGGGCAGGGTGGCGTATTTACTGAATCGGTGCGAAGACGCCCTTATAGTGTGATTTTATTAGATGAAGTAGAGAAAGCACACCCGGATGTACTGGAGCTATTTTTTCAAGTTTTTGATAAAGGTATAATGGAGGACGCGGAAGGACAACGAATCGATTTTTGCAATAGCTTAATTATTTTAACTTCAAATGTGGGTTCTGAATTAATCATGCGGGCGATGCGGCAAGGAGTGAAAGAAGGGGATACGGTTCGATCAGCACAACTGGATGATATTCAGCAGTTTTTACACCCTGAGTTGAAACGTTTTTTTCCTGCTGCGTTTCTGGGGCGTTTACAAGTAATCCCTTACTTACCAGTAGAAGGTGAAATTTTACAAAAAATTATCCAATATAAATTGGCCAAAATTGTTACAAGATTTGAGAAGGCTACTCAGGTGCTACTGAGTTACTCTGATAGCTTGGTAGAATATCTTGCAGATCAGTGCTTGATAGCAGAAAGTGGTGCTCGAGAAATTGATAATTTATTATTGCAGCAGGTATTGCCTTTATTATCTGATAGTCTTCTGTCTGGGGATATGCTTAATAAATCCCAAATTTATCTGGATGTGCACAATAATAGGGTATGCTTCAAGGCTATATCATCAGACAAATAAGCGGTAATAAATATAAATAACCAAAGATAAATAATTTATTGGTATCATCTGTTGGTTGGTGTAATTCTATCAAAATAATAGGCAATATAATTAGAATAATATAATGAAGACGTTGGAAATATCACTGTATTGGTTAATTTTTATTTTTATTGATCTGGGATTAGCCTTATTAAGTTTACAGACTCATAATATTGGGAGTCTTTATCCATTAATTTGGTTTCCCGCGGGTATTTTAGTTGGTGTTTTATCTATTTCACCGCCGCGTTATTGGCCATTATGGTTAGTAACAGAATTTCTGGTAGATCTTTGTGCTAGTCAGTTATCAGGTCGTTCGGTAATCATTTCTTTAATATTTGCCACGACCGATAGCCTTTATTTGGCAGCAGCAGCATTTATTTGGCAGTATTTTTATGGTGTTGCTTATATGCCACGTAATGCCTGGCAAATACTTAATTTTACTCTGATAAATGTGGTTGTTGGTAGCATAGGATGTTTTATTACCAACTTAATATTTTATTTATCTGATCTGTCCTTTGATTTATATGATCCATTGGAAAGAATAGTTGTCTATATATTGAATTATTTGCCGCTAAGTTTTCTGGTTATTTATAGTTTTTGCCGTAGTCCTCAATTACCTTGCCGGACAAAACATTGGTTAATGATATTTTTTTGGATGGCCATAATAACGAGTTTGATATTTTATCCGGTGATTTTTATTATATCGCCACCCTATATTGCCTGGTTAATGTTAGCCAGTGTCAGTATGACTATTCTGCTTTCACTGAGTTGTAATTTATTACTACTTAGTGCTTTTTTATCACTATGTTCAGTCGGTTTTGTTTTATTACCGTTACTTAATATGCCAAGTTTTAATGAAGGTGATGAAATAAGACGTCAATCGATAATAGATTTAATGCAGTGGTGTAGCGTATTGTTAGCCTTTCCTGCCCTATTTTTAGCTGGTTTTTTACGCAGTTTATATCATGTGTTATTTCGTTATAAAGCGCGTTTCTTATTAGCTTATAGCATCTTAGAACTAGATGTTATGCATCGTTTTTTATTAAGCCGAGAAGATGAGCATATTACCTGGTATAACCTCAAAACATGGCGTCAATATTATCCTATGCCAGCCTCATGGGCGCTATTCGTTGCCTGGATCCATTTTGATGACAGAAAAGCCGTTGAACAGCTTAAGATGTCAGCGTGCAGCAAACCTAAAGTGTTAAAAATTAGGTTGTCGGATGGTAAAGGTGGTTTTAATGAAGCCCACCTGGCATTGATTTTGCGTCAAGGAGATAGGGGCAAAGAAATGGAAGGTTTATTATATGAAATTTCACGTTAAAAATGATCTGAGGGACCTATGAGTAAAAAAGTTATTATTGCTGATGATCACCCGGTATTTTTACTGGGATTACGTATGATCCTTGCTAGTATGCCAGAAAATTATCAGATTGTGGGTGAGGCACATCATGTCAGTGGGCTGCTATCTTTGCTGCAAACTAAACCGGTAGATATGTTGATAACGGATTTTATTATGCCGGGAGACAAAAATATGGATGGTTTACGCATGATAAGTCATATTCGCAAAAATTGGCCAACTTTACCTATCGTGGTGATCACGATGGTTAATGAACCAAATATCATCAGCATGCTTTCGCGTTATCATGTCAAAGCAATCCTGAATAAAAGCAGTTTAGCGAGTGAACTTGAGAAAGGACTTTATAATACTGCGGGTCAGGAACAGCCTTATATTAGTTCTGACTTTCTCAGTTCTCCTATTGATCAACTCGCTCGGATATTAACGCCTAAAGAGTTAGAAGTGATACGTTTACTGGCAAAAGGATTAACCGTTAATGATATTGCGACCAAAGTTTTTCGCACTAAGCAAACTATTAGTTCGCAAAAACAGAGTGTAATGAAAAAGCTTAATATTCCAAACGATGCAGCTTTATATAATTATTTGCAACAGGTGGGGCTCAGTGGGTGAGCAGAAGAAAAAAAATAGCCCTCTTATTTGGGGGATGGTATTGGTTTTTTGCTTTACCTGTGTTTGGTCATTCACTGAGTAATGATTCATTTGGAGAGACAATTCCCGCTGAAGGTAAAGAGATTGGTTTTTATTCTAACATAGCGCAACGATTATTTTTGCCTAAGGTAAATTTTGTCGATAATTTTAAAGATAAACCAACAGCGCTTATCGTGGGTTTTGTCCGTTGTACAAGTCAACCTTTAGTCATTTATCGTTGGGATGGTAGGATCGAGGGAATTTATGCAGATTATCTTAGTGTATTAGCAAGATTATTAAAAATACCAATCCAACTGCGTGTCTTTGACAATTACCAGCAGGCAAAAAAAGCATTAGATAAAGGATATATTCAGTTATTAGCCCAGACCTCCGCTTCATTATCAGCAACAGTCCGCAAAGGGAATGAAAGTAAGCCTATATTAATCCAACCGCTGGTGATGCTGATAAAGAAAGAAAAAATCTATTATAAAGCGGATGAATTACGGGTATTAGTTGCCCATGAAGAACCGCGGGAAGTCGTGGATAAAATTCGCCAATCCTATCGTGAAGTTGCAATTGTCAAATCAACCCAAGAAGCATTACAGGAAATATTAGCTGACAAGGCTGATGGTTTTATTGGTGGACAAGCACAAATGGCTTATCAGTTTACCTTTCGTTCGCTACCTAGCTCTTTAGTTTGGCATCCTGTCGATTATGCCAGTACATTGGAAAACAATTTTATTGTCCGTGCAAATGATCCCTGGATGGATGATGTTAATCGCGCATTAAACGAACTGTCTAAAACCATTAAAAATGTTGTCTATGAACGCTGGATCGCCGGTATTGTTCCGGTACTAAATAGTGAAAATATTAATTTTTCCCGTGAGGAGAAGAACTGGCTGTTACGACATCCTGTGATTAATGTGGTGGTAAAACACAATTCTCCACCTTATTCCTATAAGAATGCGAATGGTCAAATTATCGGCATGAATATCGATATTTTACGTCTGGTCGGGGAAAAAACAGGTATACATTTTAATTTGGTCACCGTCGATAATTCAGCCGATATTATCGATAATTTACAGCAGGGTAATGCAGACATGGCGTTGTCATTAGTGAGTAATGAACAACGCAAAAAGTGGTTACTTTTTTCTCATCCATATAGTTCTTTTGAATGGGTGATGATCACGCGCAATTACCGCAATGCACCTAAGAGTCTGCAGCAATTACGTCATCGAAAAATTGTAGTGGTACGTGGTCACATATTATTGACAGAATTTGATCATGAGCCGGATATTGAGTTAATTGAAGTTGAAAGTATGGAGAAGGCCATTGAAATGGTACTAGCTGGCGCGGCAGATGCGGCGTTAGATAATTTTGTCAGTGCCAACTATCTTCAGTCAAGTCGTTATGGTGATTCTATTTTAATCAACTCACTTAACAGAGATTTATTACATGCCAGGTATGCTGTGGTTGCTGATTATGCGCCCTTAGTTAATATTTTAAATAAAGCAATAGATGCGTTATCGCCAAAAGATCTGCGTTATTTACATCAGAAATGGTTATCACCGGTCACTTTTTTCACCTCTTACAGTGTATTACGTCTTTCCTCTTGGATAATTCTTTGGGGTAGTTTGTTATCAATGATCTCAATTACTTCAATTTTTTGGGGTAGTTGGTTAACGCGCCAGATAAGAAAGCGTAAAGCGGCAAAAATCGCATTACAGAACTCATTAGCTTATTGGGAAACCTTATTCAATACGATCCCAGCTCCAATGTTTGTCTGTGATCCTATCATGAATATTACTGCTGCCAATCCATGGTTTTTACATGAGATGGGGGATTTGCCACGCCAGAGGATCATTGGTCATTCGCTATTTTCACAAGGTTTTTTTCGACCCGATGATGAAGTAGAAATATTTACTCAATTTCTTAGTTGTTTATCTGGTGCACCCGCCTATTTCTCTGATTGTTCGATTTCTATTCAAGGTCAAACGCGAGAAGTCTATTTATGGTTAGAGCATTACCGTGATGCAGAAGGAATTGTACAGGGTATAATTGGTGGCTGGTTTGATATTACCGAGCGAAAATTATTGGCGCGAGAATTACGCACAGAACGTGATAAAGCGAAACGAGCAAGTAATGAAAAATCGGCTTTTTTAGCGCATATTAGCCATGAGATCCGCACGGCATTATATATCATTATTGGTATATTGGAATTAGAAGTCAGACAATTACCGGAAAATGTTCCTTTGCATACCGCCAGTCGGGCTGCTAACTCTTTACTGGGTGTGATAGGTGATGTTTTGGATTTCACCCGTATTGAATCTGGCACCGTGACATTGAATTTACAGCCGGTTGCTTTGTATGCCTTGTTGGAACAGTGTGCAGAACCTTTTTGTGCCATTGCACAGGATAAAGGATTAGGTTTTACGCTTGAATTAACTATCCCCAAGCAAAATTATTATCTACTTGATGCGACCCGGATTACTCAAGTGATCAATAATTTGCTCAGTAATGCAGTTAAATTCACTGATGAAGGTTTTATCACGTTAAGGGCATGGATACAACGCACAACTGATAGTGCAACGGAAATGCTCTCCTTATATGTGCAAGATACCGGTTGTGGTATTCCAGAACATATGTATAGTGAAATTTTACAGCCTTATGTCCAAGTAGAAGCGGATTCAAGGGGGACAGGGTTAGGATTACCCATATCAATCCAATTAATGGCGCTAATGGATGGCACGCTCACGTTAGAAGCAGCTCCTGGTGGTGGCACATTGGCACATATGAATTTACCGTTAAAACAGAGTGAGCTGCAAGAAGAGGAAGCTTCTCCTACCAGTATTATCCAGCAGGAATCACTCAATATTTTATTAGTAGATGATCTACCAGCCAATCTGCAAGTGCTATCTCTACAATTGGCTTCTTCCCAACATCGGGTAACCCTTGCTGAAGGTGCTGAGCAAGCATTAACGCTGGTGGAAGAAAATTATTTTGATATGGTATTAACGGATTGTCAGATGCCAGTGATGAATGGTTATGAATTAACCAAAGTATTAAGAGCATCATCAGCGCAACGTAACTTGCCGGCCCAAGTTATTCTGGGGTGTACTGCAAATGCATTTAGTTCAGAGCTATCACTGTGCCTGGCTGCGGGTATGGATGGTGTACTGGTTAAACCTTTAACACAAGATCATTTATTATCGGAAATTGCTCGATATTATCAGCGAGTTAATTCACAAAATGAACTCAGTTTTGATGGTATCAGTGCCTTGGCTAGCGGTGATAAACAGAAAGAATATCAATTACTCCAAGCAATTTTGGAAGGAATAGAACAAGATCTGGCCACACTACATAATTTAAGATCAACGTCGATTGATGAGGAAGCGCTGTCACTACATGTGCATCGGATGAAAGGGGTATTCGCTTTATTATGCTATCAGCCGGCTTTACGCGTTTGTTGGCGGATTGAAAAGGGAGGATTTTGTGGTGATAGCCAAACCTTAGAAACACTATTTTACTATACCGACACTTTTCGGGCAGCGGTTAATCGGCGTTTAAATGATCATAATGATCTGGTCAAAGCTGATACCATAGCGTTATCTGATAATAGTATGATATAGCAGAACAATAGCTGTAATTGGTTACTCAGGAGGATAGTATTAATCTATTGCATAAGATCACAGTGAATTTAACTAGTGAAAGGGGGAAATATTAACTTTCCCCCTGGTTATTATGCCTGTTAATCTTGGTTAATTTGCCTTTTTTGTGTAGGCTGCGCCATCATGGCTGGAGAATAGCCTAATATACGATAATGTTCTATTTTGCATGTTTTATTATTTTCCAGCAGCTATGTCATCTGGTATCCAGTTGGGATATCAGCCAATTTAAAAATCACCAATAAGTTTTGGATTAACACGGCAGGTTTGTATCCTGACTTATTAGACGTTCACGAGTAATAGCAATAATTAAGAGATAATTCCCCATATTTTTAATTTTTGACACCATAATCGATGCTCAGGTGAAAGTAATTTTAAAGGATCAAATGGATAAGGCTTTGGGGTTGCTTGCAGAAATAGTTGACGCACCATTGCGTGTAGCCAAGCGGCTGTGGCAACATCTTCGAAGCCTTTTATTTTTTGCAAACGTAAAATTAAATTATGCAATTTCCCAATTTTCACTTCATAGCTCAATATCTCTTTTTGCTGTTGCTCATACCACTTGGGAAAAATAAATTTAGTTAATCGAGTGAATATATTTTTAGGTGGGCGGCTGGCTTCGATAATAGCATCTTTAATAATGGCGGTTGCATTTTTATTAGTTAATAATGGTAATGTTCTCTCTAAAGGTGTCGGCAATAGCTCCAGATTGTGAATAATTATTCCTTGTAATTTTCTATTATAAATGTGTAATTTTTGTAAATGGCTTTTTAGTTCATTAATATTTTGCTTTTCTATTATCGCTTCTAATTTAATGTCTTCTACTTTTTTTATCTCTATTGCCTTTTGTAAATATATCTGATGATACATATTAGCAAGTTCTTCTGATAATGAAGCTAAGTTGGTCAAGCTTTGAAAATTTGCATACTGTAACGTAATTTCAGCATCGAGTTTTGCTATTGCTTCGACCGGGTTATTTTTTGGAATGTTTATTTGATTAGTTGGTGGGTTATTGATAATAAATGTTTCAGTTACTTCAGATACTTTTAATTTATTTTTCTTAAAAACAGATTGTTCTAATTTTGATAATCCTTTAAATGTGTTATTTGTATCAATCATGATTACGTTAATATTATTGATATATTTATTGCATTTTTTATAAACATTAATTTTCCCTTTATGTTTTAATGACTTTTCTTTAATTGCTTTAACTGCATTAAGCCTGGAGTCATTGATTGTTAAGGGATTATTGGGTGTTGAAAGAATAAATGACATTATAATTTCCCTAGGTATAATTTATTTTTATTAATAAACAACTTTGCTCCATGTTATAGCAAAGTGAAGTTAGCAGCTGAATTTATGCAGTTATATCCAGTAAACTACTGAGATTTTATAAAATTTTATTTCAAAGATAAAAACAGGAGGAAAATTTTGCTGAAGTAGATTAATTAAATGTTTGCATCAAATATTAATATTATTTACCTCATTTTTATAGTGATAAGGCCATTTTATAGAAAATAATTCTATTGTTATATAACAAGTTCACGATATAGAATAGCGTTCTGATCAAAAAATTAAATGGCTGTATTTAAAGAATATAGGAACAATAAAAAATTGACGACAAGCTTATAAGAGAATTATTTTAAAATAAGTTGCAGTTTCATTTTTTTATGGAAAATAAATTTTATATTTATGTTAAAAATATATTTAAAATATGTTTTTTTGTTATTCAATAAAATATATTTGGACTTTGTTTGACATAACCAGTATGTTGTTTAACAAATTAATGAAAAATATATATCATTCTAAATAACTTGTGGTAAATAATTATCATTTATTGAGGCAAATAGTTTTCCAGAATTTTATAAAACAGTTATTTTTTCTTTAACTGTTCTCAGGTATTTACCGGATATTTTCGCTTCATCGTACCATAGATACTCTATTTCTATAGAGTGAGTGGAGGTATTATGTCGTTATTTAATAATCCGATGCAATTAATTGTAGTGCTTTTTTGTTTATCCATAATGCCTTTGTTTGCAGTAATGGGAACTTCATTTTTAAAAATTTCGATTGTTTTATCAATGTTACGCAATGCGTTAGGTATACAGCAAATTCCGCCTAATATGGCTATTTATGGTTTGGCATTAATATTAACTTTATTTACTATGGCACCAGTTGGTTTTGCCATTCGTGATAATATTAAAGCCCAGCCGATTGATTGGAATTCGGTTAATTCAATGGAACAAATAGATTCCTCGGTTATCGCGCCATATAAAGATTTTTTGAAAAAAAATACCAGCGAAGAACAAATTAAATTTTTTACCCAAATAGGCTATAAAATTTGGCCTAAACAATATCAAACTTCATTATCTCCTAACTCTTTATTAGTCATGGTTCCTGCATTTACCATGAGTCAACTGATTGCTGCATTTAAAATTGGTTTTCTAATTTATCTGCCGTTTGTTGCGATCGATCTTATTGTTTCTAATGTTTTATTAGCAATGGGGATGATGATGGTTTCCCCGATGACAATCGCGCTTCCCTTCAAATTATTAATTTTTATTTTAATGGGTGGCTGGGACAAACTTATCGGTCAATTGATGGTGTCTTTTTCATGAATGAGTCCACCATAATTCATTTTACTTCCGAATTGTTATGGATCGTGCTGCTGCTTTCATTACCGATTGTGATAGTGGCATCAATCACTGGGTTGTTGGTGAGTATATTGCAAGCGCTCACACAAATCCAAGACCAGACATTGCAATTTTTAATTAAATTAGTCGCTGTATGTATTACCTTGGCGGTAAGTTACCACTGGATGGGAAGTGCACTACTTAACTACGCTATTTTATCTTTTGATCAAATAGGTAAATAAGAGGATTAGATGAATAGCCTAATGCAAATGATGCCTTGGTTGGCATTGAGCATGATGCGACCCCTAGGCATGTTACTATTATTGCCGCTATTTAAAGGGGGAGCTATGGGTAGTAGTTTGATTCGTAACAGCTTGGTATTAGTGTTTGCTTTACCTATAGCTCCAATAATCAAGACTATGCCAATCGATTTCACTCATCAAACTGTAACAGAGTTAGTGTTTCTATACAGTGAAGAGTTGCTTATTGGCCTAGTGCTCGGTTTTTGCGCAGCCATCCCTTTTTGGGCTATTGATATGGCAGGATTTATTATCGATACTCTGCGCGGCGCCTCTATGTCAACCATCTTAAATCCTTTAATGGGATTACAATCTTCAATTTTTGGCATGTTATTTACCCAAATATTGAGTGTCCTATTTTTAGTTTCTGGTGGTTTCAATGCGTTACTCACTGCGCTTTATCATTCCTATAATGTGTTACCGCCAAATGCACCGTTATCATTTAATGCTTCAATGTTGTTATTTATTCAGCAACAGTGGCATATGATGTTAGAACTCTGTATGAGTTTTGCTATGCCTGCCATGGTGGTGATGATTTTAGTTGATGTTGCATTAGGATTGATAAATCGTTCGGTAGAGCAGCTTAATGTGTTTTTTCTATCTATGCCAATCAAAAGCGTATTAGTTGTTTTTCTTCTTCTGGTTAGTATGTATTTTGCGTTTAATCACTATTTTATGAAGATCCAGCTATTTGAAAAACAAGTTTCAACTTTATTCCAACTTTGGCGGGGATGATATTAATGGCTGAAAAAACGGAAAAGCCTACACAAAAGCGGATAAATGAGGCACGTAAAAAAGGACAAGTCATTAAAAGTAATGAAATAGTGACGGTATTAAAAATGGCAGTTATTCTCGGTTATTTAATTGTGGAAGGGCATGCTTTATTTAATGCGATAGGCGAATTGGTTATTTTAACTGTCCGCTCACTCTCTTTACCGATCGATGTCGCGGCTAAAACAATTATTGGTTCCTTTATAATGCTGTTGTTGCGTTTTATGGTTGGCTTGCTGGTGGTATTAATTGTAACAATCTGCTTAAGCTGTATTGTTCAAACTGGGCCAATTTGGGCGCACAAAAGTTTGGCATTTAGTTTTAATAAAATGAATATTATTAATAATGCTAAACAGATTTTTTCCATGAAAAATCTATTTGAGTTTGGAAAGAATATTTTAAAGGTTATTGTACTCACTTTGGTTTTTTATTATTTACTAGATTATTATGTTAACCTATTCCAATATCTGCCAACTTGTGGTATTGACTGTGGTGTAATGGTAACTTTTACACTAATTCAATGGTTATGGGGAGGATTCTTAGTTTGTTATATTGTGTTTGCCATAGCAGACTACGGATTTCAATATTATCATGTGATGAAAGAGTTAAAAATGTCGAAGGAGGATACAAAACGAGAGTTTAAAGATACAGAAGGTAATCCTCAAATTAAGCAAAAGCGTCGTGAAATACAACGAGAAATAGCGAGTAATTCAGTGGTTGCGAATGTAAGAAAATCAACAGTGATTGTTCGTAATCCAACCCATATTGTCGTTTGTCTTTATTACCAACCTGGCATTACTCCATTACCTCAAGTTGTTGAAAAATTTCAAGATAATATGGCTTTGCATATTGTGAAACTTGCTGAAAAAGCAGGTATCCCAATGGTTGAGAATATCCCATTAGCGCGCGCGCTGTTTCAACAAGTCGAGACGGGACAAATGATCCCAGAGAGCTTGTTTGAACCGGTCGCTGAGTTATTGCGCTTAGTAATGGATCTCCGTTACGATAGTGATGATTGATTAATTGTTTATAAAAATTTGAAACTTATCACTCTTTTAGTTGTAGGAATGATAAGCATTATAATGAATAATAAGTTGCATTGTTTTTACTTGTTAAAGTAGTTTCCTCCATCGCTTGAGGTTATGAATTTAGAGTATCAAGTGTGACAGAAACCAAGATGGGGAAGTTAAATGATTACTGGGGATTTGAAACGAATCAAGATCGTTGTGGTGGATGATCATGACTTGATCTTTGATGGCTTAAAAAGCTGTCTTGCCCCCTACTCCGATCTGGAATTAGTTGGATTTGTTACTGATGGTCTTGGTGTATATGATGCATGTCTAAAATTGCAGCCAGACTTAGTGATAATGGATCTTAGCTTACCTGGCATGAGTGGTGTTGAAGCTATTCGTCAATTAAGAAAACGTTGGCCAAAATTAATGGTGATTGTATTGACAGCTTCTGAAGAAGAGCGAAAAGCTCGGGATGCCCTTGATGCAGGCGCTAATGGTTATGTATTAAAACATGGCTCTAAAAGTACACTGATAGCGGCAATTAAAAGTGTCGGTAGAGGTAAGTTTTTCATCGATCCTAATTTGGATGCAGCAAAAATTGTTGCGTTAAAAGGAGTCGAAAATGGGGATATTCCGGTATTAACCCATCGAGAAAAACAGGTACTTAAACTTATTTTCGAGGGCAAGCGTAATCGTGATATTGCAGAAGCATTAGTGATCGGCTTGAAAACAGTCGAAACTCATCGAATGAATATTATGAGGAAACTCGATGCGCATAATGTAGCAGATTTGATGAAATGGGCGCACAGGATGGGCTTCTAACAGCTTGGCCCTGTTACGGGCCATGATGAATCAGTGATTGATTATATTCTAGTGCGATTAATAACACCTCAAGTTCATCACTAGAAAAATGTCCTTGTGATTCGAGACGTTTTTCTAACTCTGCTGCAGTTTTTGCTATGCTCTCAAAACCGGTAAGGGCTGCGCTACCTTTTATGTTATGTAAAATGTTTCGTAGATCTTCCCAATTACGTGTTTGTAAGCAATGTTGGGTACGTTTGATCATATCAGAAAAGTGCTGAGCTAGCCGTTGATTAAATTCATCTTCAGAAAATTTCATGATCGGTTCTGCATTATCGCAGTTAACTTCAGGTTGCATATCGCGATCGATCTGGATTTCGGCTGCCATCTCAATGCATTGGGCTAATTGCTCGAGAGACACGGGTTTAGTCAAATAGCCGTTCATTAACGATATTGTTTTTTCATGTTCGCTTGGATTAGCGTTTGCGGTAAGTGCCACGATTGGGCATTCAGTATCCAGAATAACATTACTTTTACGCCACAATCGAGTGGTTTGATAACCATCAATGTCTGGTATTCGTATATCCATTAATACCAAGTCAAAAATATGTTTTTTACCCAGTTTAAGCGCAGCTCTACCACTGTCCGCGGTATAAACCATTTGACCAAGTTCAATGAGCATTTGGCTAATAATATCACGGTTAGTAGCAACATCATCGACTAACAGGATTTTCAACTTCCAAGGTATGATCGTTTTGAATAGCATTGATGAAGAGGGCAATGAAATACCGTGTTGGATCTCATACAACTGCTTCCATAATCGCCATGGCAAGTAGGTTAACCCTTCATTTTCTAGTAATGGATTCTTTCCTTCCTTAGCTTGGCCACCCCACAAAGCAATTTGTGCATGTAGTTTATGCGGGGCAACGATAGGTTCTGGCTGTAAACACATGGGTGAACTTGGTTCGAGTAAAGGCATACGAAATATGAAGGTAGCGCCAAAGCCATAATCACTCTTTAGAGTAATATTTCCACCCATTATAACGGCGATTTTCTCAGAAATAGAAAGACCTAGCCCTGTTCCAACTTTATAGTGTGATGACTGCACAAAAGGTTGGAATATACATGCCTGATCCTCTTCTTTTATGCCCGGGCCGGTATCTTTTATATAAAAACAGAGCTGATTTTTTTCTACTTTAATCGTGAGTATGATATGGCCTTGTTCAGTAAATTTGGCAGCATTACCTAAAAGATTGACTAGAATCTGTTGCACTCTTAATGAATCTAAATTTGAAGATTCTGGCACGTCATTATTGACTATGCAGTGTAATTTAACCGGTTTATCTATTAAATGGGGCTGAATAGTTACCATTGCATCATCGACAATTTTTAGGATCGGGTAACGGCGAAGGTTTAATTCAACTTGATCGGCTTCAATGCGAGAAAAATCTAAGATATTGTTAATAATGCTGAGCAACGATTTAGCACAGGTATAGGCGGTATTACGTAAATTAGCTTGTTTTTCGGAAAGCGGCGTAGTTTGCAATAATTCTAATGATCCGGTGATGCCGTTAAGTGGTGTACGGAGTTCATGGCTGATAGTAGTAAGATGCTCACTTTTACGCGCTGTAGCCCGTTCAGCCAATTGTTTGGCTTCAGTCAGTTCAATAGTACGCACTGCAACTTTGTTTTCTAATTCATCATAACTATGTTTGATCGTATCAAGTAGTGCGTTATAAGCGCGAGCAATATCACCAAGTTCATCTTTACGTGATTCAGGTAAACGGCGATTAAAGGTCGGTTGCACATCTTGTTTAATAATATTAACAAAGTGACGAATCGGCTTTGCCAGGTATTGCCATAAAATCCACAACATCACAATGGTCATAATAGCAAATGACAATAATGACCATTTCAATTCATGGACAAAAGGAGTATAGGCAATTTGCTTAATACGCGCTTTAGGGATTAATGTAATTTGCTGCCAATTTGGGCCATCGATTTGTTCTGATATAGCATAATAATGGCCAATATCAATGCCATACAGCGATCCTAACAGATGAGTATAAGTTGGCATTAGCATTTTGATATCGGCCATCTCCTTTTGCGAGATATTTAACTCGTTGTTAAAGGATAGAACGCCTTTGGGAGTAAGGAAAAAGTTGATATCACTGGCATGATAAATATTAGAGACATCTAACATATCATTGATATCAATTACAAAACCCACTTGTTGATGATTAGGTTTTTGTGATGGTGGCGTGTAACTCATCAATACATAACTACGTTTGCTAGCGGCATCGTAAAATGGTTCACTCCAACGAAAACCATCGGTTGTTGGTTGCTTTGCTAATGCTGAAATTTCAGCTATTCGTTTGGTTAAATTATTCCGTTCAATCGTGGATAGTGCATAAATTGCGATACTCTTACCTGGTTCAATAATAAATGTATCAATATATCTTTGTTGACCTGAGGTGCCAAAAGTTTGTAGCGCCCATAGATTGGTCATATTTGTTTCCATGTGATGATGGCCAATATTAATTTGGCGAGCAACTAATTCATGTTGATCTGGAAAATGTAGGCATTCAAACTGAGATTCACTAATACGATGTTCTAATTGTTGAATGTCAGTAATTGCCTGTTTAAATAGATTCCGATTCAAATGAGCCCTTATTTCACTGGTTTGGTGATAGGTCATAAGAATATGTTGTATGGCACCACTATAGATATTGTTATAAGAATTTACTTCGATCAGTATCCATAAACTAATCAGTACCGAAATAAAGGCAAAGGTGAGTTTAGTCACTAAGGACGAACACCAATGTGTATTCATAATTGCTCTCTTATCCTAAAACGTATGCACAAAGACATACATACAATTTGTTAACAATAACGCAAATTGCGGTTAAGAATCTACTCTAATTTCTCTATTTATTGTTAATCTGTTTAGCTAACAATGAGATTAAGGTATTTACCTGATACGACAAAGATATTGTATTACTCATACTTGTTAACAGATAAAAAAGGTGACAAGACGATGATAGAGAGATTTACAACAACTGGATTGTTTGAAGTTGTTGAAAAAACAGAAAGCAATTGGAACGCAATTTGTGCGGGCAGAAATGCACAATGGTTATCATCTTCTTTTGGTGCCACTGTTGGTGTTCAGATAATGCCTCCTGACAGCAAGATATGGCATCAACAAGCAAGTTTAGTGCTTGTTAGCTGTTCAGAAGGACGGAATATGGGGCTAAATTATCGAGGTTCTTATTGGGTGCTCTGGCAAGCCTACGGTAAAGATATTGATGATAACCTACTTATTGAATCTATTTGTGGTCACCTGGCATTTGCTAAATTTTTGGAAGAGGGTTTGTGTCAACCTGTGACATCACCAGCATTGCGCTATCGGAGTATAAAAAGATGAAAAAGAAACTCTGTTGCTTATTTTTATTAACCACCACGGTTGCGCAGGCGGCATCAATTTCTTCCATTCATTGGCAGGATAGTGAACCCTTCGTTTATGTCAGCCGTGGGACACCGCTAGCATCGGTAATAAGAGATATTGGTAATTCCTATGGCATTCCGGTGGTTATTAGTCCACAGATACATGATACCTTCAGTGGCCGCATTGAGAACAAAACACCGAAGGAGATCCTGGCATTTTTAGCACATCAGTATGGCTTAGTGTGGTATTACGATGGTGATGTATTACATGCTTATAAAGCACAGGAAATGAACAATCAAGTTGTTTCTCTTAGTGCTTTATCCACTGAACGTGCGTTGAACTATATGGGGAAAGCGGGTTTTTTAGATAAAAATAGTTGTGAAGTTAAAGCAATTAATGGATTGAATGCGCTACAAGTATATGGCGTGCCAGACTGTATCAATAAAGTCACTCGCTTTATTAATCAGATTGATCAAGAAGCGAAACAAAACATTCAGACGCAGCGTTTAATACGCATTTTCCCGCTTAAATATGCTTCAGCGACGGACACCGTTTATCAATATCGTAAACAAAACATAACCGTGCCGGGTATTGTCAGTGTCCTGAAACAGATGAATCAAACGAATGCCAATGGCGTAAATGCGCAACAAGATATAACGTCATTTGCCGCCGATCCAAGGCAGAATGCGGTGGTAGTTAGCAGTAATAAGCACGATATGGGGCTTTATAGCACCTTGATTAAACAGCTTGATATCGCACCAACCATGATTGAAGTTTCTGTATCGATTATTGATGTCGATGCGTCAGATTTTAATCAGTTAGGTATTGACTGGTCGGCTAATGCCAAAATTGGTGGTGGAACGATTTCTTTTAACCAAGGTACATCAGGCAGTGATAATTTTTCCACCGTAATTGGCAATACCGGCAATTTTATGGTGCGTTTGAATGCATTAGAGAAGACCTCTAAGGCGAAAATACTTTCTCGTCCATCGGTGGTAACACTTAATAATGTTCAAGCCGTGTTAGATAAAAATATTACTTTTTATACTAAATTACAGGGCGATAAGGTAGCAAAACTGGAATCGGTTACCGCTGGCTCATTACTGCGTGTGACCCCCAGACTGATTGATAGCAATGGTCGTAAAAAAGTGATGTTATCACTCAATATCGAAGATGGTCAGCAAGCGAAGGCGATTAATGATAGTGAGCCATTACCACAAGTCCAGAATTCAGAGATAGCAACACAGGCAACTCTAAATACGGGTGAAAGTTTATTACTCGGTGGCTTTGTCCAAGATAAAGACCAAACGGTGCAAAATAAGATCCCATTATTAGGGGATTTGCCACTGGTTGGCGGTTTGTTCCGCAGTGAAGATCGTAGTAAACAGAGTGTGATACGTCTGTTTTTAATTAAAGCAGAGCCTATCAATCAAGGAGGCTAATCATGGCAAGCGATTATAAATTGCTATGGTTAAATGGTCCGATGCAAGGGCGAGAATTATTTTTGCCTGAAGGTGATCTGACCATGGGTATCGAGGGTGACATTATTGCACCATTGACGGGTCATTCCTCTTTGTCACTGACGGTACAGCCACAAGGTATTACGCTTAATCAGCCCATGACGGTATTAGTTGAAGGCGGGGAGCAGACTGGCCCCATGACATTTCCGCTAAATCAAGTCATTGTGCTAGCCGGTATCGGTTTCATGGTTGGGCGAGCGGATGAATCATTACAATGGCGCCCATTACCTGAAACCAAACTTGCCCGCAAAGCCAAGTGGAGTTTATTACTGTGGAGCGGATTTTCAATCTTTGTCTTGCTGGCAAGTTTATTTGTACTGTTATTACCTCCGTCGTCCAGTACTCTGTTTGATCCACATATTTGGTTAAAACAGCAACTGTTGGCACCGGAATTAGGTCAAATCCAGTCACAATGGGATAGTAATGGTGGGTTAACATTGAGTGGCTATTGTAAAAATTTTATTGCTTTGTCACGACTAGAAAATGAATTGAAATTACGTGGTATTCGTTTTCGTGACAAAACTATCTGTATTGATCAACTTGTGGCAAATGTGCAGTCAATTCTGGTCGCTAATGGTTATTTGCAAGCGAAAGTGACAACCGGTAAAGCAGCAGGCGATATTCTTATTTCAGGCGCGATCCAGTCTGGTAAGCAATGGGATAATGTTACCCAACAGCTTGGACAATTAAATGGCTTACGTCATTGGCAGGTGAACAATGCAGTTGGTGGTTTTAGTAAGCAATTAATCAATACATTACGTAATAAAGGATTATTAGGTGGCTTGATGGTTGAATCTCGGCAAAACAGCATCATCATCACCGGTTTGAACGACCAGAATAAAGAACAGAAAATACATCAACTTGTTGCTTCACTTTCCGCTTCAACAGGGCAGCAGATGGATGTACGAATTGAAAATATCCCTGTGCGCGAAAATTTAAGTGATTATCTGCCTGGTCAGGTTGTGAGTTATGGGGGTAATAGCAAAGCACCGTTTGTTGAGTTAAGTAACGGTATACGACTTAAATATAATAGCCAGTTGGACAATGGTTATGTTGTAAGTTACATCGATTTTACTGGATTAGATTTAAATCGCGATGGTAATTCTGTTCATATTCCATTTTCTTTTTAGGAGGTCATATGACATGTATCACAAAATTGGAAGAAAATTTAAAGCAGCAACCAGAATATCAGGCAATTTATTTACAGCAATTAAATAATTGTCAAAAAAGTCTAGCACAAAATGATGCCAAATCTTCGCTGTTATTATTGGAGTCTGTAGAAGCAGCAAAACAGGTTATTAATATTTTGGCGCAAAGATATAAAAAGCAAAATTAAATAAATATATATTTTTTACGTTTTTCTATTTTATTTTTATTTTTCTATTTTTTTATAAATTTATTTTTATTATTAAATTTTTTTAACCAGAGGAAATAATTATGTTTAATGATATTCAAGCATTAATATCGGATTTAGATTCTCGTCGTTCATTATTATTTGAGCAAATGAAAGAGTTTGAATCTTTGCAACAAGAAATTAAGCAATTAACTGAAGAATCCAGCCATAATGCAACCGCACAAAATAAGTTAAAGAAATTAGAACAGGCATTTCCGCAAGGTATTGATAAATGCCAAAAGGATATTCTTGCTAAGATTAATTCCCTTGAAGAAAATTTTAAAGTTATAGAGAAAACATTTAAATCAATTAATCATGAGCCTGATGATGGCAATAGTTCATTGTCAGGATCAGATACTGCAGTAAATACAAAAAAGAAAACTTTTAAATCTTATATTTAGTTATGAGGGCTAAATTATGACTAATCCAATCTTAAACGCACCAGGTAATTATTCTGTTAATGCTGGATCTGTTAATGGGGTTAAAGATACCTCAGCAATATATGGTGATTCAGTCTTATCCGGCGGTATTGCGGTACTCTATATATTTATGAGTTTGTTATCTGATATTGCTAGTCAAAAATATGCACAAATGCAGCAAAAATCAGATATATCACGTAGTGCCCAGGATATGGCCAATCGGGTTGATGAAATCATAGCTGAGGTCTCCAAAAAAGGTGACAAAGCGACCGGCCAACTGCCCGATGATGTTGTCAACTATATGCGCAATAATGGTATTACTGTTGATGGTATGACCATCGATCAGTATTTGGCAAAAAACGGCAAAGATCTCGCTCAAGGTAAATTACAAGCGGTTAAAGCGGCATTGGAAACGGTATCAAACCGCTCTTCCGATTTTGTTTCTCAATCTCAGCTGCAATTGCAAAAAGTGATGCAAAGCTACAATGTGACGGTTAGTTTAATTAATAGTATACAAACGATGTTGGCGGAAATGAATAAATCGATTGCCCAAAATATCCGTTAATAGGCAGATCTAACCGTTAATAAGTAATGTTAAACAAATTAAATAGTTGGAGGTCGCTATGATCCATTTAACCAGCGGCATTGAAACGGCTTTGTCTATTAATAAAGGGCAAGTGAATAACAATAATCTCAATAATGGCGATTATGTTATATCTGGCGGAATCGCAGTTCTCTATTTATTTATGAATTTACTTTCTGACATGGCGCAATTGAAATATAACCAGATGCAAATCAAGTCAGAAATGGCGCGTGATGCGCAAGATATGGCTAATCGGGTAGATGAAATCATCGCCAAAATTGCTAAAGAGGGCGATAAAGCGCTGGAAAAATTGCCGCCTGATGTTATCGACTATATGAGAAATCATGGTGTCACCGTTGATGGCATGACGATTGATGATTTCCTACAACAAAATGATCCTACTGCGGCTTTATTAGCCAAATTGCGTGAAAAAATCGCTGAATCAGGTGCCGATGGCATGCAATCAGCCAGTTGGCAAGATGTGGTTCGTTATATGGATGAACATGGTATTAAGGTTGATGGACAACGTTGTAGTGATTATATCTGGGGATTACCTGAAGTGGGATCCCGTTCCTATCAAAAGATCAGCCGTGAACATATGCAACATATTGCTGATGTATTAGCGGCGGCTGGTGGTTTAGATCAAGGGAAACTCGGATCGGTTAAAGCGGCACTGGAAACCGTATCAAACCGCGCTTCCGATTTTGTTTCTCAATCTCAACTGCAATTGCAAAAAGTGATGCAAGGCTACAATGTGACAGTCAGTTTAATCAATAGTATGCAAACCATGTTGGCAGAAATGAATAAATCGATTGCCCAAAACATTCGGTAGGGAGGAAGCAATGGATAATAAAGATTTTGCCACTTTACTTGACTTTGTACAGCAAGGTGGGGCGGTGAGTGGCTTGGCAGATGTTAATCAAAAGGATCTTGATTTACTTTACCGCTACGCTATGCAACTGATGACTTATGGCGACTATCAGGGCGCCAAGCGAATTTTTTTCCTACTCATGCGACTCAATCAAAGCAATTTTGAATATGTTTATGCTTTAGCGACTTGCTGCCAACAACTAAATGAGCATGAAGAGGCTATTTTTTGTTTTGGACGTGCGGGCATGAATCGTTTACAAGATCCTCGTAGTCCATACTTTGCTGGCATTAGTTATCTGGCGGTTGGCAATCGGAAATATGCAGAAAAGTCTTTTCGTGCTGCGCTAAGGATATGCTGTTGCTTACCGGCTGAACAATGGTCAGAAGTCAGAGAAAATGCCAAGCAAAAGTTAGCTTATTTAATGGGGGAAATGTGTCATGAATAATATGAGTGTTACTTCACCCATGAATACAGCGGATATACAAAATCCTAATGTTTATGATAGCAATCCGGTTGAAAAAGCCAGTCTTCCTGAGTGGTCTATGCCAACCTATGTTGCGTTGAATGTAGAGCGTAATGAAAACAATAGCGTGGTTAGCCAGCAACAAGCACAACAGGCTTTTGCTCGCATATTGAGAGCCTTTCAAGCAGATGACGGTACTAGCTTAAATCAGTTAGAAAAGGCCTCCATTAACGATATGATTTTACTGGCTGCCAACCTCAGTTTAAAGACATTTGGTGATACGGCGAATGTGGCAGCGAAAGCGAGCCAATTGATGACGGATACCCAAGCATATTTACGTGATCAACGGGTGAAAGAGTTTCAAGAGCAATTAGCCAAACAGATTGAGCAATCGGAAAAAGCACAAAGAGGCGGTATTTTTGCTGCTATTTTTGATTGGATTGTTGGCGCGGTAGAGGCTGTGTATGGTGCTCTCAAGCTGATTGAAGGCGCGGCTAGGATCGCAGTTGGTGATGTGGTTGGTGGTTCATTAGAAATTGCCAGTGGTGCATCTTATTTAACTGCTGGCATTGCAGGAATGGTCAAAGCTGCAGCTGAAACGGCGATATTGTTAGGTGCTGATAAAGACAAATGTCAGGAAGTCGCGGATATTGCCGGTAAAGTTCAATTGGGTGCGGAAGTTGTTGCCATGGCGTTAGATATTTTTCAAGCTGGACGTGCGATATCGGCCACCAGAGCGATAGCCAAAACAGCAGGTGAAACCATGAAAGAAGCGGCGCCGAAATTAGCTGAAGCTGTGGTTAAGAATTCTTCACAAGAAATATCCACTATTGCTCAGCAAGTGGGTCAGCAAGTCTCTGAACAGATCGCGGAACAAATTGGTAAACAATTAGTTAGTGGCGTGGAGAAGGGCTTAGAAAAAGTGGCTGAACGCGGCGGACAGATTGCTAAATCATTAAGTAAAGCTTTCAGTCAAGAAGCCATCCAGGCACTGGTAACCCAATCTGTTGAGAAGGTAGCCACCCAGGCAGTAGAAAAAGGGGTGCAAATTACAGCAGAAGAACTCACTAAGCAAGTCACTAAATTAATCCGTAATGAAGTGATCAAACAAGCTATCAAAGCCTGTACGTTTGTTTCTCTCGATTTGGTATATGTGACGGCTAATGCTGGTAAAACGGTGACTAGCGGTATTATTGGCCTAGAAAAAGCCAAGTTACAAAAAGAGATTGAAGCATTAATCCTGCAACAAAATTTTATGGAATTCTGTTTTGATTGGTACGACAAAGCGAAAGAGCAGCAAGGTAAAACGATCAAAGATCTATTAGATAAGCAGAGTGATACCTTAGCGGGTGTAAGTAAGACGATGAGTGAAACGGGTATGTTACAAGCGCGCATTGCTAGTGCAACGGTTTAGATGTAGCAAACTTTTATGCTGTGGTTATTTCAATTAACGATTACTAACCATAAGTTAGTAATTAAGCAGCTGGATTTTGATAATTGGCATGGCTTGATAATGCTATTCTAATTCAGATTTAGCCATTATTAGCCTGAAATTGATGATGAAAAAGCAAAATCTAGCGGCTAATTGAAGTTGATCATAAATTAATAATCACTGTTGTTGCGCTACTATCGCTGATAGTGAAATTTAATGATCAATAAAACAATACCATAAAAGCATCCTGGCAAGCAGCGTGAGTAAGCAGGCAGTACAAAACGCGCGAAGAAATGGGGATTTACCCACTATGCAGATAATTTTAGTAGGAGGCAGTTATGAGTGATATTCAATTAATGTCCGCCAATTCAGCTTCAGTCAATAAGTATGATGATTTGGGTAGTAGTGGGCTTTATGACGTTAGTAATATGGATGCTATTGCTCAGATCAATGAATTGATTATTAAGTTAGCTGAAGTATTAAAGAAACTGCGCAATATTTTGCAGGAGTTTAACCAAAAGCAACAAGAATTAGGTTGGAATATACAAACTTCATCCCTCGATAAAAAACGCGAAGGAATCGAAAATGCTTATGATGCGGCAAAATTAACCGGTGCATTTCAAATTGTATCTGGTGCGGTTGGCGTACTAAGCGGTGTTTTTGCCAAACAATTTGGCGAAATAGCCACTCATTTGGGACAAGCTACTAGTAAAGGTTTGGAAGGGAGTGGCCAGTTAGGCTCTGCTGAAATGACAAAAAAAGCAGAATTGGAAAAAGTCGAAGGTGATTTCCAAGCGATGAATGCGCAGAACTATGCAAAAAACACTAAGGACACATGGGATAAAGCTTGTCAATTATCCGAACAGATGCGTTCTATCGTCAAAGATTTAGTTGACTTATACACGCGTATTAGCTCAGCGGTAGTAAATAAGTAAATTTTAACTAATAAATAGCATAGTTAACCGGTTAAGGAAAAAACCACCGCTCAAAATAGGCTATTGAGCGGTTTTAATTAAGTGAGGCTTTGGCCCAAGATGATTATGACAAATACCAACCAGGGGGGGACGCTAGCGCAATTAATCGCCATCATTGAACAGGCATTGACTCAACCGCAAACAGAACAACAAAAACAACCAGACATCTCAAACGAGATATTAAATGCGACTTACCAACAAGCGGTCGATGCCTATCAAGAACTGCAATTGTCGCCGGCATTAACTGCTTTTACTTATTTGGTAATGTATCAGCCTTGCGAAAGAAAATATCTAATCGGCTTGGCTTCTACATTACACGCACTAGAACAATATCGGTATGCATTAGTGTTTTATGGCTATGCCAGTTTACTTGATGCGAGAGATGCGGGAGTGACTTTTCGTATTGCTCAATGCTATCTGGCAATTGAGCAAACTAGAGAGGCTATTGATGCACTACAGACATCAATAGAGCAGAGTTTTATTGCACCAATACAACCTGATATACGTAGACTTGCACAGACATTGTTAGATGAAGTTCTATAGTGACTTTCATGACTAATAGGAGGGTATTTTATGCCATATGATAATACTATTGATCCTAGCACAGCAGCACTAGCTTACCTAGATCTGGCTCAATCGCCAAACAAACCATCAGCTCCGGCAAGGCAGTTCAATATTAACCAGGTACCACTTACACAAGCAAATAATGTGTCTGAGTGGTTAGATCTGGCGGTGCCAAAAGGTGAGGTTCAGGCAAGTAAACCGTTGGATCTAAAACCAGAAATTGAACAGCAAATTAATCAATCTAAGCAATACTATGATGAAGCTAAGCAGCAAGGTGTTGAAATTGCTAAGCGTTCATTTTTTAAAGAACTATTAAATGTGGGGATCGCAGGCGTTGGTTTAGGGCTTTCAATTGCAGCTACCCTATTTACTGCCGGCGCAACAATGCCATTACTGGTTGGTTCAAGTATTACATTTGGTTTGGCGGTTGCTGATGCTGGATGTGCTTACGCCAATTGGCATAGTGAAGCCAAGGGCGGTGAAGGATTGAAGTTAGGAGCTGATGCCATAGCTAATGGTGTCTATCGACTGCTCAATAGGGCAGGTATGACAAATGACAGCGCTGAGAACTGGGCTAAATATACCTCTGCTTTTTTACGTTCAGGCTTAGTTGTCGGTACACTATGTTCGGGCGGTGCGGTCACAACAGCAACATTGGGTGCGTTGAGTAGTACTTTCTCAGCCACTAAATTGGTGAGTAACAGTGTCGATGCATTTACTTCAAGGACGGCGTCTGTGGCTTTGGATAATGCGGTTGAGAAAAAAAATCTGCTACAGGAACAGCATGCACAACAGCAGCAAAAAATAAGCAAATTGAAAAGCATGCACGATGGGCTTGAGCTGCAACACAGAGAACATAGAGAGCAACAATATCAAGCAGATTTGGCCAATTTAGAGCAAAGAAATCGTCAATTGGAGCATGAACTTAAATGGCTAAAGAAAAAAGTTGGTTTTGTAAAATAAAATACCTGCAAATGTTATCATTGTTTAGAAAATAATAATTAAGAGTCACTATATTATTTTGTAATATTTAGATTTCATGTTGCTAATTTAGCAGATAATCTGTTAACCATAAAAATTAACCGGTTCCGTTGCAACCCGTTAATTTTTTCAAAACATATCCTTGTTTTTAGTTTAATAAATATATTAATTTTTCCTAATTATATTTAAATGTTAATTTATTTTTATCATCTAACGATAAATCTAATTCGTTATATCCAATTTAGCTATTATATTCAGTTTAGTTATATCTAATTATCAATACTCCCGCTATTAAATGTAATTCTACATAATAACTCGTTTGTTTTTTCTTATTTCAGGTGAATACCGGATATAAAAAATGATTATTAACCACCAAACTATGTAATAGGAAAGAAAGCAATAATACAGAAATAAATCATTAAATAACAATAACACACTCGAAATATTAATCAGGGATAACGCTGTATAGGTCTTTTGGTTTTAACAAAATTTTAAGTACTAATATATCGTTAAATGTTTTGATCAAGTGAAATAGCATTGTTTATATCGTTGGTTAATAAGTATCTACTGCCATTTTTATTGATACCTCAAAAATGAAATGGCTAAAGTCTGGCAAACAATGCTTAATTTGACGTTAGGGTAAAATTATGGATTTCAATGCTATCATCAACCAATTATCGCAACTATCTGCTAATGCTGCTGGTGATATTAAAAGTAAAATTGCCAACGCTGATCCAAGTAATCCTGATCAGATGCTACAGATGCAGTTTGCGGTACAGCAATATTCCAATTTTATCGGTTACGAAAGCGCTTTGATCAAAGTGGTTAAAGACATGATACAAGGGATTATTGCCAAAATATGAAAAGAGAAGATAAACAATTATTGGTAGAGATTGCACTTGCCGCTGCCAACCATGGATTAATAAAACAGGCTTATGCCATTTTAGCTGCCTTTCCTGAATTGATTGCCGACGAAGATGCGCGTGCGCTATGTAGCAGTTTAGTCTACTTTGCGTTAGGTGAAAATAATGCCGCAATACGTTCGTTAACCGGCATGAAAAGTAATCAAGCGGAAGGATTGCGTTGCTTATTCTCTTCGCCTGCTGACATGGTCAATCAATCGCAAATTTTTACTTTATTAGCGGGAGATGAAAATGGACATTAAAGCGGTAGCCCCTATCAATTTAGTGAAGAGTCAAACGACAGAAGCGGTTAATCCAGATAGGCAGTTAGTTGTAAAATTCAATCAATTAATGCAACACGGTCAAGGGCAAACTGCAGCATTAGGAACCGTTCTACCATCAACTGTCGAGCCGACGGCGCAGGCGCTGTCTCCTACCCAAGCCGTTCAAGGACAAGCAATGATAGTGAAAGCTGTTCTTGAAGTGGATATGGCAGCTAAAACGGCAGGCAGTCTTGCCCAATCGATCAATAAATTAGTGACAATGCAATGAAATACTTAAAGTATTTATGTTTAATATTAGTGTTGTTCTTGACTGGATGTAAGGTCGAATTATACCGAAATTTGCCTCAAGATGAAGCTAATCAGATGGTTGCATTATTGATGTTAAATCACATTGATGTTAATTCTGAAATTGATAGTAAAACCGGCAAAGTGACATTGCAAATCGAAAAAGATAAGTTCATCGATGCAGTGGAAATACTTAGGCAAAATGGTTACCCCAAAACGCAATATGTCGGTATTGAGGATCTCTTTCCAGCGGGTCAATTAGTTTCTTCTCCTGCGCAAGAAGAAGCAAAAATGCGTTATCTTAAAGAACAACAACTTGAGCGTACGCTATCAAGTATGGATGGGGTCATTAGTGCACGAGTCTCTATTGCTCAGGCGGATAATAGTGACAGTAATATTGATAATAGCACGCCTGAAAAGTCGGTAGCGGTTTACATTAAATATTCACCAGAAGTCAATATGAGTGGGGTTGAAGCGCAAATTCGCAATTTAATCAAGAATGCGATATCCGGTTTGCAATCCGATAAAATTAGTTTGTTTTTGCAACCGGCAGAATTCCGTTATCAACCCCAGAAAATTCAAACTAATCAGCAATGGCAATATCTACAAAATTACATTGTAGCCAATAAGACGTTAATTTTATTAACTTTTACCGCAATATTTATTGTCGTGTTTGCCGCAGTGATATTTGGACGTCGTAAGGATAAATCTTAATGACTGAATTGGCAGTGAGATTTAATTATTTATTATCCCATCCAGGTGAGATCATGCATGCTAAATGGTGGCAATGGCTTGGGCTTAATGAATGGCAGTCTCGCTACCCAACTAGTAATGAATTAAAACGCCGCTTAGATAAATTGATACTTAATCGATTAGGAGTTCAGCCTACTTTATATCGTCAAGTAGCGGAAAATATGCAGACCTGGCTTTTATTATTAACCCAAAAGCCATTTTTATTTACTGTTGTTGGATTAGTTTGTAATCCCTCTCCTGACTATTTATGGGATAGCGCTTATAGGTCACGTTTAGCGACCTTATTAAGTCAGGAACAGATAAAGCAACTAATTGCTTTATGGCCGACCGAGTGCCACACGGTTGCGGTACCCTGGTTAGTTGACGAGTTCCTTGAGCAGGCACACCTATATGCCTTAAATGTTTTCTCTCATTATTGGCAGGGAGATGATTTTGCACTGCTTTTAGCCTGGTATTTTGCTCCATTAGAGGAGCAAATGCTCTGTTCGCAACAACAAATTGAACAGGCTGTTCGCTGGTTATTTCGTTTGGAGCGTTTCTTATGAATGGTTTTTTAGTGTTAGTTAAAGAGTGTGAGCTCTTAAAGCAAACATTGGAAATCACACCTGAAGAAATTCAGCAAGGTTTGGCTGAATGCAGACGGGAGCAGAAAGCCAAACAACGTATTAAGCAATATGCAGATAAAGTAAGGCAAGAGTGTGATGCGCTTCGGCAGGCAGCACAACAAATTGTTGCTGAAGCAGAGATAGCCGTTAAGCAGCAAGAAAAAGCGTGGCGAACACAATTACAGCAAGAAATAGTGGCAGAAAGTATCAATTGGCTGGTTGAACAGGCAGAGTTGGAAAAACACTTAGTCATCGTCTTACAGGAACGGATCGGTCAACAAGTAAAATTAGTTCTCAAAGCCTGGTGCCAAAAACAAAATATTAGTGAAAATCTTATTAACCAGATCACTGAGCATATTGGTGAAGCAACCACTAAACAAAGTTTGGTCCTGAGTGTTTCACCAGAACAGGCAGATGCCTTGCGTAAAATATTTGCTGAACAAATACAAATTAGGATCCGTTCTGATTTTGCACCATGGCAAGCAGAACTAAGTTCAAGTTGTATGACATTACGCTTTGATTTATATGAACACCTGGAAAGGCTACTAGAAACTTGTGTTCCTACGATGAATAAAACGCATTTGAGAGGAACTTGTGATGCGAATTGATCAAGCGGATTATCTCAATTTTCAATCTCTGCAAGAGAGCAAGCAGGCGACAAGTTTTATCCCAGCAGAGAGTACGGCAATGCAAGCCAGTATTGCCTTAGCGGAAGTCCGAGCTGAAGCGCTGGAAGAAACGTTAGAAGGTTTAAGCTTAGGACTAAGCCAAGTAATGAAAAAAATAGCTGATGCCAATAAAAAGCAAAGTGCATTATTTAATGGCGTAGAAAAACTCTTACAGCAACTAGACGAAAAGCAACGAGGAGCTATAGAGCAAATTGCTAAACAACTTCTTTCCTTTAAAGATGGCGATAAAATTTTACAGCAAATTCCTCAGTTTGCCTTAGACAAAGGACAGCTAATTTTTTTGTTAGCAATATTGCAGGGTATGACAAGTTTAGCCTTATCTGAACGTTCGAAAATCAAACAGTTTTTAATGTCACTGTTAGCCGAAGAAGATATTGAGCTAGCGTTAATTGCGGCTAGTCAAGGTATGGTGATTGATACTTCACGTTTGCAAGCTTTTCGGCAACTCTATCAACATGCTGCCCGTGGAGAAAAAGGGTTAAGTCATTGGTTTAAATTATTACAACAACATGAAGATCGAAGACGGACTATTCAATTATTAATTCGTGCCATATCGGAGCCTCTAGTGAGTCATGAACAGTTACATATGACTAAATTGGTAACTACGATTGATGATTTACGTCGCTTATGGCTGTTTTTAGCTTTTTCTGAGCACTGTGCTTCTTTGTCGCGCACGCTCAATTTAGCCAATGATACTGTTGCAGAAGTCAGTATTGAATTATTAGAGCAAGGTTGGATCTATCCTGAGGCATTAGCGCAGTTGATAATAAAATTGCCATTAACAATCTTGCAACGTTTAATTTTTTTACGTAAATGGCGTGAAATTATGGTGGTCATGAGTGAAGCTTGTTATCGCGATCCAGAACAAAAAGAGCATATTCAAGAAGTCATGTTACAACTGCTTGAACAGTGGAATGATGAGTATGCTGTTTAAAGGAGAGGAGAAATGCGTAAAGAAGATAGTGTACTTGCTCGTTTTGGTCAATTATTAGGCCTACCTTTAGTATGGGATGAGAGTGATCAGTGCACTTTATTACTTGATAATCAATTGATGATGTCTATCCATGCTAAAGGAACTTATTGGCAATTATATGGTTTTTTGGGACAGATTGATGCGCAAAAAGCACACTTAATATTCATTAATTGTATGCACCACAATATGCAACTGGTTGAAAATAATGATGGTGCGGTAGGTTATGATTCAGTGCAACAAACCTTATTATATGCAGTAAATTGGCCGGTTCCTGCTAGTGGTGAAGAACTATTAGTCTGGTTTGAACGTGCGACAATTTGCTATGAAGCACTTTACCGTGAGTTTAGTCAGTGTCCGGAGCTAACAATATAGGTTGTTATATGACGATTGAATTGGATAGATTTGCAAAAAATTTGTGGACTGATCCTTGTTTGATATCAGGCCAACAGGATCAAGGTAGTTCAAGTTTGGTTCATGCTCAAATGAGTTTTAATGACCGTTTGTTAAGTACATTAGCTAAACTACCTTTTCTGAAAAATGAAAATGCGATTCGGACCTATGTCGCCCGCCTTAATATAACAGTTCAAGAGAAATTAACCGTGTTCTTACGCTCATTAGCGGAAAGGTATGGTTTGGCTACCGCAGTACAAACACTCCCGAGACTAGATTTATCACCAAAGACACCACTGGCTGCCCATAAAATAGAATTTATTCCCCAATCTATGTTGTTAGCGATGAGTCAAGCGCATTCAATGTCTGATCATCAAGCTGAAAATATTAATAATAAAATCTTTTCACTGATCCAGTTTAGTAATGCAATAAAAGAACTAGTCAATCAAGGTGGACCCGCCCAGTTACCAATTCCGACTAGCATACCTAAATTTGGTAATTGGTTTTATTGGGAAGATAAAAATATTCAAAAAGTGCAACAAGCTATTGCTGACTATCATAAACTGGTTGAAAAAAATGAATATCAAAGTGCCTCTGCACGTTTGTTAGCTTTAACTGATCTACGCTATCCGGGTGATGAATTTTCAGATCTTTATAGCAAATTAAAAAGATATCTTGATCTTTATCGGCAAGCCCTAGATGAGATTGAACAATGTTGTCTTACGGTTCCTTCATCGCAACAAGTTCATCTAACTTCATTATTGGAGCAAGTTTTAGTGCAGAAAGAGCACATTGCGGCAGTGGCTGGCCAGTTGGCAATGTTACCTGAATTTTGGCAGCAGACAGTGATAGAGCGGCAGATCATCAATGCCCGTTTTGTCAGTTTACCTGATGAACTTAGGAATTCAGCCTCGGAATCGGTCTTACTACTCAGCCATCAGCTGATTGAAATGTTTGATCAGGTACCCTCAGTAAATGACTGGCAACTACAATTGACTGAATTTTGGGCGAACGCTGAATTACCATTACCTTCATCATCTGAACTGACCACTTTAGTGGCTATTTTAGCCAGCGAACGGCCGGCATTAGCTGGCCAGGTTGCAATTCCTTTTAAAGAAGAAAAAGATAAAATTCAGTCTGGTATTTATCAGCAATTAATTCGAGTACTAACAAGAAGTTTAACCCAGGTAAAAGAAAATAAATCGGTTCTTAAACAACGCCTGGGATTTGATGACAAACAGAGTAAGGTTCGTAGCCAAGCAGCGCTTTTAAGCAATTGGTTAAATAGGGCCGGAGAAGAGAGCTACTTACATGAACAGTATGTAGCAGCAATGCTAATTGGCATTAGTGGTGAGCGTTGTAGCATGCTAGATAAAACCGTTATTGCTGATGGAGCGGTAAATATCGATAATTTAGAGATAGAGCCAGGATGTGAAGTTGATATTCAGCAATTAGCCAATGAAGAAAAATGGGTTGTTATGGCGAGAAAAGTGCTCGCTGCACAAGATAAAGCCTATCGATTTGAAGAGTTGTATGATAGAGAAAGTGGCCGTTCTGCTATCAATTTCCATTATGATGTGGAACAACGTGTATTGACATCTCGGTTAATGGCATCACCTGAGCGGTATTTGCCTTTTTTAACTAAAAAGATCTCGGCACTAACGGCTTATCATAACAAATTACAATCTCTGACTGATAGCTTAAATATAGGTAAAGTGCGCAGCCGTTTTGTAGAAGAGCTGAAACAAATTAGCGAGCAGAAGCAGCATTTAAGTTTATTACAGGATGCGGTAAGGTTTTGGCAAAGTGTAAAACAGCAATATGAGCAACATGAGCAATATGTTGATCAATTGCAAAAATTACAAGATATTACTTTGCAGCAAGTAAGGCAGCTGAATAAACAAGGTTATCTGGCTTTTTTACCTCAGTTACAGCAACTTGACTTAGCTATGTATGCTCTTAGTGTGCAAAAAGAGAGGTTAACTGAAAAACTATTGCAGCAGGGATCCTCCTTAGATAACAGTCAATTACAAGAAATTGATCAAGGTATAGTTAAGCTAGATGAGGAGTATCAGGCAGCTTTGCTGTTACTCGTTCGTTTTGATAGGCAGGCAAATAAAATTGAGGGCTATCCAGAGCAGGGCGATTACTATAATGTCCAGGCATGGCGACATTGGGTGGTGCAAAATATTACCGGTGAATGGGGAGGATGGTTAGGTGAATTTAGACCTGATTTGAACACCTTGATTTTACAGCACCAACTGGCTAAAAATGGTATGCAAACGTTGAGGGAAGCTTATCAAGAGTTGTTTCAAATACTCAACCCGTCTATATTTTTCAAATCGTTGGATACTAATAAGTATCAGGAGATTTTGGCGGCTTTTAGGGATTTGCATCGCTGGGTAATGGCACATCCGATGGAATCACAAGCGCTAGCCAAGAATATTACCCATGCTTATCAAATTATTACTGGCAATAGCGGTTGGTTTGGTGCTGATCTTGCTACTGCTGTTAATTCGGTTTGGCAAAGTGCGACGGTAGAAAATCAAGTTAAAGATATTTTGCAGGGTACCAGAGAGCTACTTCCCTTACAGCCATCATACTCAATGACACCGGAAATGATCGCACTATTGCATTTTACCCATTTATTACCTTACCTTGCTGGCGGTATAAAAGGCGGCGTTCATAGTGGTTTAATAAGCTCAGTAGCAACACTTTTGGGTGCTGGTTGGGCAACCGGTATGATAGGTGGCTTTGTCCAAACTTGGGTGGAACAGAAAATAGCCTCAACCGTATCAGCCCATCGTAATACCGAAGTAATGGTTAATGCCCTGATGCTTGGCATTCGTGAACAGGGTAGTTTTCAGCAACGTGCGGCTTCGGTCATGAGTTATATGATGAAACGCCAGTTACTACAAGATATCGGTACCTTAGGCCGCGATTGTTTCGAAACCAATAAAGTCGGAACTCTGCGCCGTTGGTGGCAAGATACCACTAATTTTTGGCAGAAAATGGATGTTAAAGCAAAATTATTTAGTGTCGCAGCAATTGTGGGGCCAGCCGCCATTGCAGCTACCGTTGCGACGGCTGCATTAATATTCACTGTAGGAACTGGCGGAGTAGGGTTAGCCGTATTAGGCATAAGTGCATTGTTAGCTGCGATAGTAGGTGGTTACTTTGGCTATAGTGGGTTAAGTTTACTAAAAAATAGCGACTTCCTGGGTTTGCGTCAGGCATATGAATATGCGCAGGATAAAATGACCGAACAGCGTATCCAGGACGCGTTACAGCAATTTATTAACAAACAATATCAGGGCAAAACCGTTGCTGAACATTTAGATGTTCAGGTAGCCGATATTGAAAAAAAGATTTCACTTAAGCAAGTAGCTAAGCAGAATCAAACACAATCTTTTATGCGACAACTAGAAAATTGGGGGCGTGAAGAACAGCAGAAAATAGCCATCAATCAGCAAAAACAGCGCGCTGAATTAGTCAATAAGGTGGCCCAACAATTAAACGATTGGCAAGAGATCGATGGTCAGGAGTTAATAAAGTGTTCAGATGATATTGATGAGGTACTTGTCCAATCTGGACTTGTTGCCGCCTGATTTTGTCAAGGGTATCTAAAACTCGTCTAGCCGCCTGAAATGGTTATCGATTGGCGTAATTTAGTATAACTTATTAATTTAATTAAACCTGCTGGCGCATGTTACTCGTTGTATTGCGCCCATAAATATTTTTTCGTTAATTTTAACCCGCTTGGCGCAAAATTCATTTTGCTTGCCATGGGGTCATTTCAGGTATTTACCTGATACGAAGCCAGAGCTTCCTCTTGCATGCTTAATAAATAGTAAAGAGGGAAGATGATGAAATTGCAACTGGCTCGTAATCTTGAACATTTTTTTTCTTTGTTCAATCACAGGAAAGTCGAAATTTCAACGGCAATTGAATGCCACTGGCCACCTTTTGGTCTGCGTATTGAAATTATTGAAGAGCGTATTCTTATGACCAGTTGGTTATTAAAAGAGGGTGATTTTGATCTTCTACATGCATTAAAAATTAATCAACCTGAGCGGTTTTGGGGGATCCCGCAGCGAGTATTTATTATTCGCCACCGAGCTTATGTGAGCGGATGGTGCCCAAAGGAGAGTGATGGTCTTTTTTTATTTCGTTTGTGTCAAAGACAGCGTCAATTTCTTTCTCAGTTACCTAAAGGAGCCGCCTAATAATGTCAATAACTCGTTGGTTATCTCAGATTGCAGGACGTCAAGATATTATCCTTAGCGCCATGTTAATGTTGTCAGTATTCATGATGATTTTACCGCTGCCAACGACTTTAATTGACGTTTTAATCGCGATCAACTTAGGGTTATCGATCATTTTATTTATGATGGCTATCTATATTCGTGATCCGCTTGACTTCTCTGCCTTTCCATCCATGTTGTTGATTACCACACTGTATCGTTTAGCATTGACCATCAGTACTAGCCGCTTGATCTTATTACAACATGATGCTGGTGAGATCGTGTATACCTTTGGTAATTTTGTCGTTGGCGGTAATCTTGGGGTTGGGATCATTATTTTTGCCATTATCACTATTGTACAGTTCATTGTTATTACTAAAGGTTCTGAACGTGTGGCCGAAGTGAGCGCCCGATTTTCTCTCGATGGCATGCCGGGCCGACAGATGAGTATTGATGGTGATATGCGGGCAGGTATTATTGATGCAACTGAAGCCAAACGGCAAAGAGCATTGGTACAAAAGGAAAGTCAACTTTATGGTGCCATGGATGGCGCGATGAAATTTGTCAAAGGCGACGCCATTGCCAGCGTAATAGTTATTTTAGCTAATATTTGTGGTGGGATTGCCATTGGCGTGATCCAACATAATATGTCGGCGACAGAAGCACTGAATACTTATGCCATTTTGTCGGTCGGCGATGGATTGATTGCGCAAATCCCGTCATTGCTTATTTCCATAACTGCAGGATTAATAGTTACTCGAGTGCCCGGCGAGAAAAAAAATAATCTGGCAGGTGATTTAGTACAACAAATACTTAGTCAACCTATGTCATTGCAATTGACCGCTGGTATTTTATTAGTTTTCGCTATCATCCCTGGTTTTCCTTGGTTTGTATTTGGTTCATTGGCCTTGATGCTATTTGGCTGTTCTTATTGGATGAAGCGTAACGTAAAAGTGAAAAAAGGCACAGGTCAGATTTATCCTTCAGCAGAGAATGGAGCGGAGCAGGCATCGCGGGAGATGACGCCTGGCACAATCCCGCTATTAATCATCGTTGGCCAACAAATAATGACTGAGACAATGGCTGACAAATTACAAAATTTACGTTGGCAATTATTTGAAAATTTAGGCTTGCCTTTACCTGAAATACAGTTGCAGGTCGACACAAAAGAGACAAACACATTACAAATACTGTTATATCAAGAACCTGTCTTTAAGACAGAGATAGATCCAGCGGCAATTTTATTAACTCAACCAATAGACTTACCTCAAGTACGTCAGGAACAACTGATTTTTAATCATCAAACGATTTATTGGTTGGCGCACGATCATCCCTCATTGTCACCAACTGTCGGCTATAAAGGAGTAGAAATTGTCACCTATTTGGTAGAAAAAGTAATTTATCACTTTGGTAAGGAGTTTTTAGGGGTACAGGAAACGCGTTATCTAATGGATGCGATGGAGATGCGTTATGCCGAATTAGTGAAGGAGTTACAGCGCTTACTGCCAATTAGTAAAGTGACCGATATTTTACAACGCTTAGTTGAAGAACAGATTTCTATTCGTGATTTAAGAACCATTTTTGAAACGCTGGTTGAATGGGGTTCAAAAGAAAAAGATACGGTAATGTTGACTGAGTATGTTCGGGTTTCTCTTCGCCGGCATATTCGCCGACGCTTTACTAGCGAAGAGGGCTGGATCCCAATGTTGTTAGTCGGTGACGGAATTGAAAATAGTATTCGAGAATCTATTCGTCAATCAGCGATAGGATCTTATTGTGCCCTTGAACCAGCCCAAGAGCAGCAGATTATTGCGGCTATAAAACAAAAGTTACCCACTCAGGTTGGCTGTGTCGTATTAACTTCATTGGATGTACGTCGCTATCTACGCAAAATTATCGAACCGGCATTGGCAACAACCGCTGTACTTTCATTCCAAGAAATTGGTGAAGATGCCAATATCAAAGTCCTTGCTCAGGTTGATATTATGGGGGAGAAACTGGATGCGCTCACTGGATAAAGCAAAAATCATTCAAGCGATGGCCTCTCCTCTCTTTCAGCCATTGACGGATATTCTTCCTTATCGATGCCTTGGTAAAGTACAGGAAGTATCCACTAATTTGGTTAAAGTGACGCTGCCAGGCGCTAAACAAGGTGAATTATGTCTAATTGATAATCGGTTAGCTGCAGAGGTCGTTACCATCAAAGCGCAAGAAGCCTGGTTGTCACCGTTTGACACTACCAACGGATTAGTGGCTGGCGCTTATGTTGAACGTTTAGGTCATGGTCATCGCGTGCCGGTAGGTGAGCATTTATTAGGTGGCATTGTGGATGGCTTAGGGCGGCCGTTAGAAAAAATGCCGAACGCGGGTGAATGGCGTAGTAATCATAACGCGGCGCCAGACCCCTTGACACGTCAGTTAATTAGCGAAGTTTTGCCAACCGGTATCAAAGCGATAGATGGTATTTTGACGCTGGGTATGGGCCAAAGGATCGGTATTTTTGCTGCCGCCGGTGGTGGGAAAACTACTCTATTGGGTATGTTAGCTCGGGGCTGTGAAGCTGATGTGGTGGTAATGGCTTTGGTTGGCGAGCGTGGACGTGAAGTGCGAGAATTTCTCGATAATCATTTACCGGCTGCTGCGCGAAAAAAAACCATCTTAGTTGTCGCCACCTCCGATCGTCCGCCGTTAGAGCGAATGAAAGCTTCTTTGACGGCAACCACCATTGCTGAATATTTTCGTGATCAAGGTAAACGGGTATTGTTGATGGTGGATTCATTGACCCGTTTTGCGCGTGCGGCACGGGAAATTGGTTTAGCAGCAGGAGAACCACCGGTTGCCAATGGCTTTCCGCCTAGTGTGTTTGTGCATATGGCCGCTTTATTAGAGCGGGCTGGCCCCGCTAAGGTAGGTAGTATTAGTGCTATTTATACCGTGTTAGTAGAAGGTGATAATATGAATGAACCTGTCGCTGATGAAGTGCGTTCTATTTTAGATGGCCATATTGTTTTATCGCGCCAATTAGCTGCCGCAGGACATTTTCCCGCTATTGATATCAACGCCAGTGTTAGCCGAGTTATGGATAATATTGTTAGTAAAGAGCATAGCTTACATGCACGTCGCTTACGGCAATTGCGAGCACTTTTTCAAGATGTGCAGCTATTGATTCGTGTTGGCGAATATCAATTTGGGCAAGATAAAGATACCGATGAAGCAATTGAAAAAAATCAGCCAATTAATCAATTTCTGCGTCAGGATTGCGATGAATGGGTTTCGTTTTACCAGACGATAGAAAATCTTAGCCAATTGGTTTAGGGTCTATGAAAGAGCAATTCTCTGACATTGAGCGCGTTGTTATTAAAAAATTATTGCAAATACGACAACAGCGAGAAATAAGCTTGCAATCTCAATGGCAACAAATTGAGCGTGAGCAGCAAGCGCTACAATCAACCGTTGCCGAGTTGGAAGGGCAACGGATGAAACTTTGGCACGATTTAGCAACGCCTGCATTGCCAAATGAGACCATTTCCCGTGACCAATTAGCATTATTTAAGCAATCTATGAGGGAAGTTTATCTGGCCGAGCGAGCCCTAAAAGAGCGTATCGATCAGCTGGCTGAAACGATCGCTGAGCTTGAGCGCCAAAAGGAGCAACTAGCTAAACAACGTCTGCTAATGATTAAGAATCAAGAAAAACTGAAAGAGGTGGTGAATGACTAATATGATCGAGCGTAATGTTGTCACCGCGAGTAGGGTGGCTAATATTCAACGCCGCCAGGAGACTGATCCGGAACTAAAACGGCGTTTTGAACGTTTTTTGCAGGTGCAACAGCCTGACAACGCTGCGTCAGCCGCTGGTTGGTCTTCGGTATCAGAGACACTGGCTTATCGCAATAGCTCAGCTACATTAAATAATGTTTATCTGTTACGTCAAGGTAATAGTTTAACTTATCGCTTACTGAATGGCCCGATGATGGGTATGGTTATCATTGCGCGCTGGCAAAAACACGGTGCGGTACATTTACAGTTAAAACCGGCTAATTCTGTGCAATGTCGTGTTTTGGCTCGGGTAAAGCAAAAATTAACAGCAACATTAGCACAACGAGGTTTTTTACTCTCTTTGGAGATAGAAGATGGTGCACAATGACCAGCGAATGCTTTACCAGTGGTTAAGCACCGGTTTAGCAAAAGATAATTGTCGCATTCAGCTTGCTTATGTTGAAGGAGATGGCCAGTGGTGGTCATGGTTGTCCGATGATTCAGTCGGTATTTGGTGTGACAATCCTAATTGGCAGCAGGCGCTACAAACCTATAGCGGGAGCGCTGATCCAACTCTTGTTACTGAAGATTTGTTTCCTTGTATTAGCGCAGCCTGGTTTGCATTACTTGGTGACACAGTTAATGCAAGATTGAGCCAACAGCCGATTGATTACCACTTGCCTAAGGGTATTTATCCCGTTATTACAGTAGACGAATGTCAGTTTGTGGTGGTCAATATTGGATTGGAAAAATGGCAGGCTGCTTTCGCCGATTGGACACCATGTGACGTTCCATCTGTGCAAGTGACGGTTAAATTGTTAGCCGGTTTTATTGCTGATTGTGAAAGTATTCGTCATAGCTATGGTTATTGGTTAGCTGGTGATGTGGATATTCGGCAAAATGAAGCATTATTATGGTGGCATGAACCATTGGCAATTGTGAAATTAACCGATATTAATCAATTATGGGTAAAAGAGATCCGACCGACGGTAACATTTAACCAAATACCCTATTTAGCTCAAGTGGCCACCATTGATTTGCCACTAGCGCAACTTTATACTTTGATCGCCGCTGAAAATTTGACAGGCAAGGTGACGTTGGAAACTCGGGTTCGATTATTGCATGATGAACAACCCGTTGCATGGGGAGAGCTATTAACCGCTCAAACTGGGACGGCATTTCACTGTCTTGAACTGGAAAAATAGTTTTGCTGTTTTTTCTTGCCTCTTTTTTCTAATGCAATAATATTGAAAATATTTAGCCTAGACAAAAGAGGTAGAAAAAACAGTGAGTGTCAACAAGCTATATATGCTCATGCTTATGATGACATGCAAGGGCAATGCATTTGATTTTATCAGACAAATACAGCAGGATTAACGATACGACTACCGCGCCAATAAGGTATAGATAACCAGTGGCCTTATCATGCCAGTCGAATAAAAACATGCAATAGAATGAGATTGATGATATTAACAGGAAAGCGATTATCATCAATAAGTATGACACAATCAGCGATAGGCATTTTTTCATATAACCTCCTATTAGATTAGATGACAATATTATTTACATCTATCTTTCATTGATATGATCCTAACTATAGATGATTATTAACGGATCGTATAAAAAATTTAAATTTTTCATAATATTTAATCTTTTTTGTTACCGTTAGCAATGCTCTTTTTAGGCTATTATCAAGTTTTTTGCGCTTTAGCGCCAAGCGGGTGGTTGAATTTTTTTCAAAACATCATGACAGTGTTCCGTCGCATAATCAATCATCTGATTATATAAGGCGGCCGAACAAGTAAAGGTATTTGTGCAGCCAAGTAATCGATCTTTCCAATCATTAAAGATATTTTCTGTAATCAGGGTGGGATCAAGTTTGTGGGCTTTTTCCATTAAGGCGTAAGCATAATATCTAAGCATGAGGGGCGAATCTAATTCAGTACCAAAAATAGCACTAGATGAATAGCGGGTAAAAACGGCGGATAAAGAAAGTAGGTGTTCTGCTTTATTTCGCTCGCTACTGGCTGTCAAATCATATAGCTTTATGATCTGGTTATAATTGTCATTTTTTAAGCTATAGCCGTGTTCAAGATCGATCACATGAGCAAAAATCTCCTTCAATGTCTGCTGTGATGTCTCATCAATTAATTTAGTGGCAAAAGTATTGGATTTTTGTGCCTGAAAAAATAGTGTATTAAGTTGTTGGTCTAAATTTAATGTCTTAATCAGTTTATTGAATGTTGCTTGGTGTTGACTATAAGTAAAATGACTAGAAAACAGTGGGAAATCTTGGTTGAAGCATTCCTCTAGAGTGAATTGCTGAGAACTTAAATTTTCGCCATGCTGAAAAACAAAAATGTTATTCCACTTGGTTTCCAGATCAGGATCTAGCATTTTTGTCAGATTATTTTCAGCAACCACTAATGTTCTACCCGCCTTGGTCGGAGAAAGTAACAGATAGTTTTGTGCGTTATTATCTGACCAATCTACCTTACCGGCAAAATCACCAAATATTCCTTCAATTTGTTCATATTCTAGTTGTTGCTTTATTTCAGGCAGTTGTAAATATTTTTCATAGATCTTGTTAGCCAGTTTTGTAGTCACGCTATCAATACCTGTTTGCGTTCTTGCGGCCAAGATCGTTTGAATAAAACTACTATTAAATTTCGCTGACACCATCAGATCCGGCTGGTGGTTAAAATGATTGAGAAAAATATTGATGAGCGCCGGATGTGTTTGCAGCGTATTAATTAATTGGGTTGAGGGGTTTGCCAGGTAGTTATCCATCAGTTTATTGACAAAAGTACTAATTTCTTTATTGGTCATAAAAGAGGGTTTTCCTAGAATATCCACTAGCGGTAAAGTCACATGGTTAAGATTAATGTCAGGCTGGTCAAAAGAGTGAATTAGTTGTAGCGCCAACTTATTTTTTAATTCCTGATATCTGTCATCAATACTATTAAGACTGGTTAGTAGACTGCTTTGATTATTGAAATGATTAAGCATCCCATCTAACTCATCTTCATCCCATTCATTAGGCAGGTGAAGAGTGAAACTATCATTTAAAGAAGCACCGGCAAAATTAGTGTTCATAATGCTTAGCTCTTTCAGGATCGTGTTACTCAGATCGGCATTGCTAACATCAGTGTTGGCTAGGTTAGCTCCGGTTAGATCAGCTTGATTGAAAATTGCTCCACGCAGGGTAAGAGCATTTAAATTGGCTTTTGTTAAATTGGCGTTAGTGAAATTTACACCTTGCAGGTTAGTATCAATTAAAGAGGCGTCAGTTAGGTTAGCCTTGGTTAGATTGGCATTCGTTAAGTTAGTATTGGCTATCTTAGCTTGCGCTAAATTGGCGCCAGTCAAATTACTGTTAGTCAAGTTACTATTATTTAAATAAGCGCCTTCTAATATAGTGTCATTCATGGCAGAGTCGACTAAATTAGTGTCACATAAATCAGCCTTAGCTAAGTTAGCCCCGGTTAATTGCGCTTCATTTAAGTTAGCCGCGCGTAGATTAGCATTCACCAATTGAGTCTGGTTCATGATTGCTTTTGCTAAATTCGCCTCCACCATGATAATATCTGTCAGGTTAGCTCTACTTAGATTGGTACCTTGTAAATTAGCCTGAGCAAGGTTATGGTAGTTACCCAAAACCTGGGTAAGATTGAGGTAACTGAAGTCTTCACCCGATAAATTAAGGTTGACGTCAGGTCGCCGTTTGGCCAATTGTCTGCTTAATGCTTGCAGCTTTCGTTGTTGTGATTGATAGAAACTAGAAGTATTAGGTTCAGATAACCAGTGTTTAGCGGCTTCATTAGCCCTTTTACCACCCAGGCCTTGGGTTTTTAATTGATAAAGCCGCTCACGTATTGACACTGGTGCTAATTCCAGCTCACCCGCCGCATTGCGCAGATATTTGCGGCCATAAAGGGTATTTGTTTGCAGATTGATTTGCACCCAAATGTCTTTACCTCGTTGTTTCCCAATCTTTACTACCTGAACCTCTTTTCTCAAATCCGGACGATAAGCTGTCTCCACTTTGTAAGGGCTAGCCAGCTCAATCGGTAAGTCTTGTGCTTTTTTTTTCAGTGCTTTGATTAATGGGGTTAATCCGTGAACTTTCTGTTGGAGCTGCTGTGCGGCATTTTTTAAGGCATTAATACCTTTTATTCCCCCTGATGTTAATAATTCAAAACCGGGATCCGCACTACGTAAAAAAGATACGCCTAAGTCCCTATAAGTTTCAGCTGGTAAGCGGTTGGTGATCTGTGGAATACCAAATTTAACAAACTGTTTACCGCCTTCACGTAATGCTTGCTGAAAAGTTGCTTTTTTTAGTCCCGTTTTAACCCCATTAATGGCAGCTTCTTCCAGCGCGACAATAACCCGACTACTCACTTGCACACTTTGGCCAAAAAACGGAAAAAAACTGACTAGATCAAATGCACCTGCTTGCAGCGCCTCCTCTTTATTACCCTTTTGCGCCTCTGTGATCGTGGAATAAAACGGAATAAGACTTAAGAAAAAAGCGTCCGCTTTTTGCCGGCTAGTTTCTTGATAACCTTCCTGATGCAATTTTTCGCATAATTTTTCCGCACGACGCTTAACAAGCTTGTCGATCAGCATGTCCGGTTTATCCTGAGCGGTTTTTAAGGGCAAAATGGGGTAGGTTTTTAATTTATAATCATCATCATAGCGGGCTTTACCATCATGATAAAACAGGCCAAGAATAGCGTCTTTATGATCGTCAACCCGATGTAATTTATAACTACCGATGCCATGGTCTGTGGTTAAGGCATACATTCGTTCTTTGCCGTTAAAGCTACACTTCAGCATATCAATCGATTCCGGCACGCGAGTCACTAATCCGTCTGAATCCTTTATTCCTAGCCTTGTGGCTGGCGATAATGGGATACCTTGCAAACTAGCGATGGCACTAAATTCAACCTTCATTAATTGAATGTCAGCCTGTTGAATAAAAATTTGTTCTTCTTCGCTGATTGAGTTAAAGATCTGAGATAGCAGGATCTTTTCTATCTGTGCGGTAAGCGCTGTAATTTGTTGATTTTGATCTTTAAATACTTTATCAATATTGGGTAATAATGCCGTCTCACCTCGCCGATTGAGATAGTTAACTTGTCGATTTTTATATAAATAGTCATTTATCCAACCTTCATCAATATCATGCTCTTTTAATTGTTGGCGGGCAAGCTCCGGCCGGGATTGCCAATTCTGTAGCAAAGTAATCAGTTTGATAAAAGGATTATTTTGGCCAGATTGTTTTAAATAAGCAAAATAATTGTCATAAACAGCCGTCATTGCTAACGGTGTTGCTAGCGCGCTATTTTCGCAATTTAACTGGTGATGGATAAGGGCTGGTAATTTGAAGTATCGATTATACTCAGCTGGCACAAGTTGTTCCTGCAAAAGCGCGGCCAGCAACATACCGTTATTGCTAATATCTTCCAGACTCATGTTGTTAATATCAGCACCGCTTTCATTGAGTATTGTTAGGCCGGCCTGCAGATAGCCCCATTCTGGTTGATTTATCATCATGTTAGACAAAGTTTTTTGTTGCTGCTCGTCGTCAGTTTGTAGCATAAAGGTTGGCAGGATGCGATTGATAACTTGTTGTTGATAGTAAATACGGGCTTGCGCTGACAATTTGTTAGGCGTGTGATAATCATTTAGTTGATTGAATAACCGACGTTGTAGATTAGCATGATGGAAGAGGGAATGTTCCTGTGATTGGATATCACTGACCTGTTTTAACATCCATGCTTCCGTTGACATACCGAATATAGTGTATTGTAACCAATTGGCAATGACGGCTTGTTGCCGAGCAGAAGAGATTTTTTCTCCTTGCTTAGCACCATATTCACCTAACGGCTGTAACAATAACCTGACAAGAGCAGTTATCTTCTCTTTATCATCTTTATAGCGAGTCAGATAATCAATGACAGGGTTTACCAGTGAAAGGGTCTGTATTGCGTTATCATATTGGTCGAGTGGATAACCGTCTTCAATTAATAAGGAACGTAAGCGTTGATTCTGTTCATCATAGACAAGTTTATTAAAATCATTAGTGTTGAGCGATAAAATAGGTTTAGGCTGATAAAGCGATTGATTAATAACCGTAACAATACCATGGTTATCTCTGACGAAGCTTTTTGACAATGAAGTTTGCGCAGTTTCTTGGTTCTGTACTATCGGATTGGTTAGCGTTGTTTCGCTGCTGGTCACATGGTTTTCACTGGATCTATTTTCGTTCTCTGTTTTTTGGCGGTGAGTTGAATCGGATATCGATAAAAAACTGTGCGAGGATGAAAGTGTTGAATCGCTAAACGGCATCATAACGATCCTTTATGTAATTAAAATGTAAAAATATAGTAAATTAAGATTAAATACTTTTATAAAAAACTTTTATTTTTTATTTATAGGATCTAATAAATCAGAGGCTGGCTGATGAAGAGAGCAAGGTAAATTTTTGCTAATAATGGTTATTACTTTTATGATGCCTCTTTTAGATGCGTCAATCGGTTCAAATAGCGTAGCTGCGTTATTGGTAGAATATGATCCGCTTATTTTTATAGCGTCATTGATTGTTTTAATGCTGTATTGATCAGTTGAGTTTATCCCAACTGATCAATAAATTTATAATTTTTGATATTTAGTTAGCATTAATGCCATGCAGGTAACTAAAATTAAAATATAAACCATCCATAGATATAAATTCATTTCAATAAAGAAACTACCTATGCCGCCGATCATAGAAGGAATGACTAAGGAAGCTGAGCCCATCAATGCTGAGGTTGCTCCCAGACTATTTTTTTGGCTACTCATTGTTAAATAGGTATATAGAGATTCGAATAACCCGCCAGTAAACATAAAAATGGCAAAGAATGCAAAGAAAGTGATGGTATTATTTTGGTAGATAAATATCGGAATAAATACAATTATTAATATTTGCAGCGATCTTAGCCAAATGGATAAAATTTTTGTCGCACTAAATTTTCGTAGCAATTTGCTGGATAAAAATGCGCCTGCCAATAAAAAAAGCCCGATAATAGCCGAGTAGATACCGAAAATTGAGGCGCTAGCACCAAATTTGATCATAAAAATAAATGGCGCCGCGGTTACATAACAATAAATTAATGAAAAAGATAAACCGAGCGATAAACAAGGTAAATAGAATTTGGGTTGGCAGGCAATATATTGATATATATTGCTGGTTTTGCGCCAAGAAAAAGTTGTCCGTTTTTTTACTGATAACGTTTCAGGAAAAGCAAAAAAGACATAGACAATGGTAATTAAGGCGTAGATAAAAATTAAGCCGAATATACTGCGCCATCCCCATAAATCATTGATAAAACCGCCAATTAATGGTGACGCAATCGGGACAAAGCCTTCAATCGTAATGATGATGCTATATAGTAGAGCAGCGACAGTTCCTCGCGAAACATCACGTACTGCGCTGACGGAGGTGACTAAGGTGATTGAGATACTCAATCCTTGGATAACACGAATAACAAGAAAAGCAGGTAGACTTTCTGTTTGTGTTAACATGAATGTTGTTGCTGCATAGATAGCCGCACCGGTTAACATAATTCTGCGGCGACCAATGGCATCGGAAAGTGGACCAAAGATTAATTGTCCTAAGCCAATTGCCAAGGTATAGGCCATGATTGAAAGCTGGGTTGATGAGAGACTTTTATTAAATTCTTTTGCGATATCAGGAATAGAGGGCAAATAAGTATCAACCCCTAAAATACCCATCATAGTGAGCAATGCTAAGCCAAAAGTAAAGAAAGCCAAATTTTGTCTGTTAATTTTTTTCATAAATATTTCCCTTAATAGAAAATTTTATTTCAAGCATGCAGGAAAATTTCAGGATCGATATTCAAACGGAGTTGCTGCTAACTAGCAAACTTTTCTATTTTTTGTTGAGCTTTAATTTAGTTTTATCTGATTTGCGCTGTTTTTTAATCCTATTTAATTAAAATCATACAAATTAAGTAAATTAAAATGCAAATTCGTTACAGTAGGCGAGTTGTTAATTAATACAATATTGATGAAAAATAGATGGCAATTTACTTTGATGTAATTAAATGATCATACGACAGTGATATCTTAAAAAACTATTACAATTTAGAATAAGTTAGGGAATAACTGGGTGTTATTTTTACGTTAATTTTAATCAGTAAATATTTAGATTTTAATGATAAAGGCTCGGTAACTGACCGAGCCTGTTGTTTGTTATATATTGAGGATAACTTTGGCAATTTCGAAATAAATAATCAGACCAGTACCATCAACCAGTGTTGTGATAAATGGTGCTGAAACTACCGCTGGATCAATACCACATCTTTTAAGTAGTAGAGGAATGACCGAAGAGACAATGGCTGACCAGAGAGTTATACAGATCAGTGACAGACTGACAACAATACAAATATCCCAACCAATATTCATAAAGCTAGCACGTAAGATCCCTGCTGCCCCTAAAGTGATGGCGATTAATACCGCAGTCGACATTTCTTTACGTAAAATCTGCCATAAATGACTGATGGAAAGTTCTCCAATCGCCATTGAACGAACAATCGTTGACGTAATCTGAGTACCACTGTTACCACCTGTTCCCACTAATAGTGGAATAAAGAAGGCTAAAGCAATTACCGCTTCTAACTGCTCTTCAAATGATTTGATGACCGTGCTAGTATAGGCTTCTGCAATAAATAATAAAAGTAACCATACACTACGTTTTTTCCACAGGGCAAAAGGACTCATTTGCAGATAGGGTTTATCTAACGGTAAACTACCACCTTGTAATTGAGCATCTTCGGTTGCATCATCTTCCAATATGCGATCAATTTCTCGTTCGCTAAGGGCGCCAACTAATACACCTTTATCTAATACTGGCACCAGATCGAAACCGCAGTCATGCAATGATTTTGCTAATTCTGTGCGTTTAGCATCTGGGGCCACAAAGAAAAAATTGGGTTTCATCAGTTGGTTGATGCTATCACTATCAGTTGGGTGTTTTAAAAGCGATTTCACTGATAAAATACCGATTAATATTTCATTAGTCGTAATGAAAATTTGGTTAGTAATACTATTTTCCTCAAGTTTTTCCAGAAAAACTTTTTTTGCTTCTGCAACAGAAATATGTTCTGGTAAAGTCATATAATTCTGTGTCATATATGAAGTGGCAGTCGCGTTTGCCTGGTCAACATGATAGCGAGGTTTAAATGTATTTTGTTGGATAGGTAAAGCCATAAAAAAGTCCCCTATAGGTGTTAAAATCTCTCACCGGGGCGAACTAACGTGGGAAGGAGATCCCAACGTTTAGGTTTTAGCTTCTAACAACGTATTCCAAGCGGAAAGTTACTTTTGTAAGACCTTGATTCGATCATACCTGTTTTACCAATACAAGCCTGTCTCCATGCAAGTACGGCAGTAACTTTTGTTTGTTAGGTAGCCTCGCCATAACGAGATCGTTTATTGTATTTCACGTCAACAGTGTTGAACGCCAGCGATTATAAATTTACTTATCTTGATTACAATTTTTTCTTTAAGTTGTTTAGTTAAGATTTAAGAAAGTCAAATTTCAACAGTCAAAAATAAGAAAATGTTGTCTTTATTTTATTATAAAGTAAAAGAGATGATTATTTGAAATATGAATGGATAAAAATTAGATGGTTTAAATTAAAACATTATAAATTCTTTTAACTTTTTGTTTTTACTATCTTAAATAATGCCATTTATATTACATAAATGTTTCTGGTGCAATAATAGTAAATGTGCCTTTAACAATTAAAATAAATACGGCTGCCCAAATAGCTGCTGATAATAAACAAATACTATATACCTTAGTTCGGTTCATTAATAACATGCCGGCGACTAATGGGATCATGTATCTTAATACAGCTATAAAACGAGATGTAAATAACACGGTTATTCCTTGGTTTTGTAATTTGTTGTGGGCATTATCAATAGTTGATTGATAACGACTAAAAAAACGACTGAATAAATTCCTGCGGGTTATTTGATTACCCAAATAGTAGGAAATTATTGAACCGGTGGTGGCACCTAAAGTAATCGCCAACCAAACTAAACTAATATTTAGTTTTGGCAGACTGGCAGTAATACCGGTTAATAACATAACAGATGCCGGCGGTAGAAAAGAAGATAAGACAACCGTAGATTTGCTCATCGCTATGCTAAATAATATGGTAAATAGCCATATCGGATGTAAATTAATCTCTGACCAAAATGCATTAAGATATGTCATAAATTCTTCGGTTTTCATTGCGTTATTTTCTCATTAGTGAGTTATTTCTGACAAAATAAAAAATATTATAATAATATAATTTATCTATATTAGCGTAAATTAAAGTTATTTAATTGTTGCTATAACAGGATTAACTTTACTAAATTTAAATTGAGTAATTTATGAGTAAATAAAAATTTTGCTCAAGATAGACATATGTTAGTGAATGGTTGGCTAAATGGTCAATCGCTTTAGTTAACAATATATATCAAATAAAGAATGTCTTTATTTAGCTAGCAAGCAGACCAGTTATTTTAAGCTAGTTTAAATTTTAATTAGCATTAAATCTTAGTGCAACCGATTGATTTTACCATACTCTCTGTTTAGGCTTGTAAATCTATTAATGATTATCTTTGTCATTAACAATTCTCTTTTTGTTAATGACAAAATAATTAGTTAAGTATTTTTTTATTCAATGAAGTTTCTACTTCGGGTCTTTTTAAATAGGCATATAATATTGCACTGATTAAAGTCCCACACATAATCGCTAACAGATAAGCAATAATTGGTTGTACCGCGCCAGGGATCAACATAACAAATAGTCCACCATGAGGCGCCATTAGTGTGACATGAAAATACATCGATAATGCACCGGTAATTGCCCCGCCAAGCATACAGATGGGTAATACTCGCATTGGGTCACGGGCAGCAAAGGGAATGGCGCCTTCAGAAATAAAACATAGACCTAATACGAACGCTGCTTTGCCGCCTTCACGTTCATTAGTTGAAAACTTGTGACGGGCAAATAATGTCGCAAGTCCCATGGCTAAAGGGGGAACCATACCCGCTGCCATAATGGCTGCCATAGGTCCATAAGTTTGGGCGCTTAATAAAGCGACACCAAATGCATAAGAGGCTTTATTAACGGGTCCTCCCATATCTGTACACATCATGGCACCTAAAATAATACCTAAAATGACGGCATTAGTTGTGCCTATGTTGGTTAGCCATTCTGTAAGGGCGGTCATTATCCAGGAAACGGGATTACCAATAATATAGATCATGACTAAGCCAGTGATTAACGTGGCGAATAATGGCACGATTAGGATTGGTTTTAGGGACGCCATACTTTTTGGTAATGGAAAGTATTGATTGAGCGATTTAGCGACATAGCCAGCCATAAAACCAGCAATGATACCACCAAGAAAGCCGGCATTGGTGCTAACTGCTAACATGCCACCCACTAATCCAGGCGTTAAGCCCGTTCTGTCAGCAATCGAGTAAGCAATATAACCAGATAAAATGGGTACCATGAGGGCTAAAGCAGAGTGTTTACCAATTTGCATTAATGCCGCAGCTAATGTACCTGGTTGCTCGGCAGCATCTAAACCAAACATAAAAGAGAGAGCGATACAGAGGCCACCGGCTACTACCATGGGTAACATGTAAGAAACACCAGTAAGCAGATGACGATAGACCCCTTGGGTTGTTGTTTTCTCAGTTGAGTTGTCTGAGCTGTTTTTTATTTTGTTAGGTAGATAACATTCAGCTTTAGCTAACGCATTATCCATCTCTTGCGCCGTTCTTTTTAAAGCGGCGCTTGTTGAGGTGTGATAAATACGTTTACCAGCAAATTTCGCTAAATCAACTTCAATATCAGTGGCAGCAATAATAAAATCGGCGTCATTAATCTCTTCTAAGGTAATTTCATTGCCAGTTCCAACCGAACCACGCGTTTCTACCTTGATTTGCCAGCCTCGCTTTTTAGCTTCAGTTTCTAATGCTTCTGCTGCCATAAAAGTATGTGCCACACATGTAGGACAAGCGGTCACGGCTAAAACACGCTGATTTTTTGCGGTTGCTGATTTAATAAGATTTGCTTTGTCCGCAATGATCGCTTTATTTTCGGCCATAGAGAGAGTCTTTTCTGGCGCACGTATTATCTGTATTTCATTAGTAAAGAAAACTTTTTTACCGATTAATTGCTGTTCATCAGCTATATTTTCACCAATAGCAATAATCAATTCAGCATCCGCAGCATTATCCGTTAATTTTAAAGATTGTTGTTGTATCTGCTGACATAGCATTTGCTTAGCAAGATAGGTTCTTGCTGGCATTTGGGGTGAGTGGATAATAGCAATTGTTTTCATCAAGAGATTCCTTATATTTGAAATGGGATCAGAGCAACTTGGTTCATCATTTTTGTCAGTTGTTGCCGATCCATACTCCTAACATTACCTTGGCTGACTGATATGGCACTAATAGCTGTTGCTAAGCGCAATGTATGTTCACTTGTTTGCCGCATCATTAAGCCATAAATTAAACCTCCGACCATGGCATCTCCGGCACCAACTGTACTAACAACCTGGCATTTTGGCGGTGTTGCTAACCAGGCACCGGATGCGTTGACCCACATTGCACCTTCTTCGCCTAAGGAAATCACAACATGAGCAATGCCTTGAGAACGTAATTGTTGTGCTGCTTTGGCGATTTCTTGATAGGTAGGTAAAGGGTGGCCAATCCAACTTTCTAATTCATGTCGATTTGGTTTCACCAACCAAGGGTTGGCTTTTAAACCGGCAATTAATGCTTCTCGGCTACTATCAAATATGACGCACATACACTGATTACGGAGCCGTTTCATCCAGTCAGTAAAATCATCTAAATCGATACCCTTGGGTAAACTACCACTAACACAGACCATATCAAATTGACTTAACCAGCTAAGTGAATCTCTAGCGAAATACTGCCAATCTTGTTTATTAACTTCAAAGCCGGAAAAATTAAAATCACTAACCACACTATTTTTTTCAGTCAATTTGACGTTAATGCGAGTTCTGCCTTCAATCACATGAAAACGATTTGTGAGCCCACGCTCTTTGAAGTCGTGTTGAAAATCGTTTAGATTTTCTTTACCTAAAAAACCACCGACAGTAACATCAATATTTAGATTTTTTAATGTATTAGCAACATTAATGCCTTTGCCTGCTGGATACAATCCATGGGTTTTAACTAAGTTGACGGCACCTTTTTCAATATTGTCTACCATACCGATTAAATCATATGCCGGATTTAATGTAATGGTTGCAACTTTACCTTTCATGTAATTTTTTCATCCATATTAGCGTTAATCACCTGCTCAATGGCATATAAGGTTGCTTGGGCGTCAGGGCCACTGATCTTAAATTGGATACGATCATTTTGACGAGCAACTAATCCAATGACACTCATTACATTATGGCCATTGGCAGGAATTCCGTTCCCATCTAAATTAGTAATAGTGACTTTGCTATTAAATTTTTTTATTGTATTAACTAATTGTGAACTTGGGCGAGCATGTAATCCATGTTTATTATTTAAAGTAAATTCTGCTGATAGCGTCCCTTTTTCTTCGCTTATGTTAGTCGTTAGTAAAGTAAATATCTGTACTGCATCGGGTGCTTGTAGCAATTTTGCTGTTTTTTTATCGATCAATAAATTAGCTAAGTGATTTAAGGTGTTATTAGCCCGATTATCTTTGCATGATAGCGTGATAAGTAGGCAAAGCTGATGATCTTGATATGATAGAGGATTTTTAGGCCGTGCAATTGCCATGGCTGTTTTTAGGTTACCTTTTTTACTATCACTAAGCCAGATACCTTGGCCTAAATAAAGCGGTGGATTTGTGATCACATCAACGATGAAATCATTATTAATGGCATTGGCATCTTGTAAGTGATTAATATTTAATGCCTGGAGTGTCATAATATGGTTGGTATCAACATCTAACGAGATCATAGAAGCTTTGAAAATGAAGTTATCAATCGGCTCTTTAGCTAGCAAGATATTATATATTGAATCAATTGATGTGGTGGTTGCCATTTGCTTGGCAATATTTTCATCGCTTAGAATATGAGTTAGTTGTCGCAATAAACTTAAATGTTCCTCTGATTTAGCGGCGATGCCGATGACAATATAAGCTTTTTGGCCATTATCCCAATCTATACCCTGTGGAAACTGAAATATTTGAACACCTGTCTGTAATACATTATGGCGTGTATCTACGGTACCATGAGGAATGGCAATGCCATTGCCTAAATAAGTTGAGGCTTGATTTTCCCTTTTTTGCATACCGGTAAGATAATCTGGTGTAACGTAACCTGCATTGATTAATGCTTGGGCAACTTGTGCGATGGCATGCTGTTTATGGTCGGCAAATTGTGCTAAATGGATATTTTTTTTAGGCACATCAAACATGTTTTCTCCTATACACATAAATGAGTGAAACGCTGCAGTTTTATCCAATAAAAAACAGAAGCTATTTTAGGTTTTATTTTATGCAAGCTGAATCGTTTCAATTTGCATATAACTTTAGATAAAAACAGATATATTTATCTAATGGTAATTTGCATTTTTATGAGTTTGTTCACGAATAAAATGCTTTGTGTTTTATTGAATGAAAAAATATAAGCCTAGGTTGGCAAAATAGAAAAATGAAAGTAAGTTAATTGATATAAAAATGTGATCTTAATAGTAGATTAAAATAAAAAAAATTAAATTTTAACGGTTAATGTCTCAATTTTGCTGGATATTATTAAATTTTGTTAATTAAGGTTAAATTTTCGTTGGTGGTTAATTTGCTTTACTAGAAATATAGCAATATTTTTCTTTGCCAAAGCAAGTTGCCTAGTTATTTAATTAATTTTTATAAAAAACAAAATAGTAAAATAATTTGCATGAATTTTAATTATTAATTAAAAATATGTAAAATTTAATGTGTTATTTTGGGTGAGGAGGTGGTATTTTTAATTAAATATTAACATTTAATATTTTTATCTTTAAATAAAAGATAATGATAAATGTTTATTTTTAGTTAAATAAATAATTACCAACAGCAATATCTATCTGTGATTAGTAAAATCCACTCTGTTGATTATTGAGCCCAGTTTGTGTCGGCCTTTATGTTTTTAAAGCAATGTCACTAACGGAATAATGGATGACGCTGTATGCATACAAACCGTTAGTGACAATAAATAAGCTAGCAAAATTTTATTTAATAAGTGTCAAGATATTGAGTTTTATCACCATAAGATTTGCCTAGTTTAAATGGAATACTTTATTGATTTTGTTTTTTAATTTGATTGTTTTTGCTTCAAACTTTTCTACCGTTAAATTCATCTCTTGCAGAAATTCTCTTTTTAGATGATGTTTAGAGAACTTTACATCTTGTAGATTTGCTTCAGCAAAATCTGTTCTTGTTAAATCGGCTTTACTGAACTTAGCTTTTTGGCAGTTAGCATTAGTTAAATTTGCATCAGCAAGATTGGCATTTTTTAAGATAACATTTATTAAAGTTGCATTAGTGAAATTGGCTTTTTGACAGTTAGCATTGGTTAAATCAGCATCAGTAATATCTGCCTTTTGTAAGTTGGTGTTTATTAAAATAGCATCAATAAGATTTGTTTTTTGTAATGAGATCGCATTTGCTAAATTGGTTTTAGTCATATTTATTTGTTGTAATAAGCTTACTGCTGAATTTATATCAGCAGGATTTGTTTTTTGTAATAAAGCAGTAGCTGCTGCTTTTGCTCTTATCAGATTGGTATTAGTAAGCGTTATGTTTTTTAAATCATGGTTATTTCTTTTATGTAATAAGATCGCGGCGGCTAAATATCCTGCAATAACATCTGTTTTTTGTGATAAGGAAGCTGCAATGTTCTCTTCTGTGATCTTGAGTTGGTTAATGTTTATTTTTTGTAACAAAATAGCCGCTGCTAGCTTTGCTTCAGTTAATTTTTCTTTAGGAACAACTATTCCTTTTAAATAGATGCCTGGTGTGAAATCTGCTTCTGTTAAATTAGCGTCACTGATATTTGTTTCTTGTAAAGTAGCTCCAGCTAAACAGGTATTTTTTAAATGAGCATTTTTTAAGGTAGCTTGATATAAACTAGCAAAACTCAAATTGGCATTGTCAAGCACTGCTTCGGATAGGTTTGCTTTTTCCAGAACAGCGCCGACTAAATCTATATTATTAAGCTTTGCTTCAATTAAAATAGTTTTACTGAGATCTGCATTTTTTAAATTAGCATATCTCAGATTTGCCAGGTGTAAGTTTGCATTTGTCAATTTTACCCCTTGCATATTTGTGGAAAATAATTCTGCTCCGCTTAGATCGGCATCCGTCATATCTGATAATATAAAATAGGAACTGGAAAAATCAGCGTTGTTTAATTTTGTATTTTGCAGTTTTGTATCAGATAAATCAGATGCAATTATTTTTGTGTGACTTAAATCGGCTTTAGTAAATATTGATTTTTGAAAAAAAGTCCCTTTTATGCTTGCTTTGCTTAATAAAGCATTACTGAAATTGACACTGTCACAGTCAGATTTGAAAATATTTGCTTGACGTAAATCGGCTTTAATAAGTGTTGCTCCTTGCATCTGAATGGACGATAGAATCGCCTTATTTAACAATGCAGAATCTAAACGGGCAAACTTTAATGTCGTCTCTTTAATTTCTTCGTTGGATATTTTTAATTTAGCTAATTTAGCTTCGGTTAAGTCTGCCTTAATAAGTGTTGCGTGATCCAGATTAGCACCAGCTATGGAGGCTCTTACTAACAATGCTGAATCTAATTTTGCATAATTAAATGTTGTATTTTGAATTGTTGCATCGGTTAGATTTGCCTGAGTAAGTGTTGCATGATCAAAATTAGCGCTAAGTAGGGTGGCTCTTTCTAACAATGTTGAATTTAATGTGGCATGATTGAATGTATTGGTTTTGATTTCGCCGTCAGCTAGTTTTAGGTTAATAATTTTAGTGTCAGTCAGGTTTGCATAATTAAGTGTTGCGTGATCAAAATTAGCGCCGGCTATTGAGGTTTTTTCTAACAATGCTGAATCTAATTTTGCATAATTGAATGTTGATTTTTCAATTTTTGCACCGTTTAAATTTGCTTCTATTAATTTTGCATGATCAAATGTTGTATTTATAATATCTGAATTTTGCAGATTTGCTGCGGATAAGTCTGTTCCGTTAAAATTTACATTTGACAAATAGGCACCCGCTAAATCAATGCCGTCTAAAATTCTGGCAGATAGATCAGTATCTAATAAATACATCCTTCCTTGCTTGATGTATATATTTGGATCAATTCGGTTATTTAATAACATCACGGTAGCGGTTGTTTTAAATGCATGCTTATCGATGTCTGAAGTAAAATGTTCTCCTGTCGGTCCTTCAACACAAACAGATAGCTTGTCTGAATGATATTGCGAGGGTTTAGTGGTTACCGTACAACCGTTAAAATTAAATTTGATTTCTTCAGGAATATGATAGCAATTTGAATTAGCAATTTTTTTTTCCAGTGCGCAGGTCATTGTTTGCATTAAATTATCATATTGCTTAGATAATTTTCTTTCCACGCCACCTAAAGTAAAAAAATTTATGATATGTTCTAGTATTCCTTTTGGTGACGTGGCTAATACTTTTCCTTCTATACTATTGTTATTTATTGCGTAATTAGTAAACACTAAACAACGATTGGTATCCATATTTATATATGCCATATTTTCTATTTCCCTAATAGTGTGGAATTCAAAATAAACGCGCTAGGCGTATTTTGATTAACGCTGTACCACAATGAATATATATTTAATATTACTGAATATGTTATTAGTATTGATATATAATCAGATATATCAAGTTTATACTATATAATTTTTCTAATGTTTTCTTTAAATTCAACTTAATGATGTCACTCAATAATTTATATTAATTTGGTTGAATTAAATTATTTATTTTATTCAGCCTGTTATTTCTTATGAGATAAGAAGCGAAAATTTTATAATATTTATATTTCTTTGCTTGCTGTTATTTAACGTCAATTATAATAATATATTATCTCTACTTAAACTTTATAAATAGACTTTTGGAAATTTCTTAATGATTTAGTTGTTTTTTTATTCTTAACTGGGTTATTGAATATTGAAGACAAATTTATCAATAAGTTGTTCTTGTTCAGTTATCGTTCATGAACTTAAACTGCAATAGTTAATATAAATAACCACAGACAGGGAAGCCATTAAATTTACGGATTTTGTTTATAAAACAAGCATATGATTTATAAAGACTAGACCCGCGCAAAAACAGCACGTATAATGCATCCCACTTAGGCCCCTTGGCTCAGTGGTTAGAGCAGGCGACTCATAATCGCTTGGTCGCTGGTTCAAATCCAGCAGGGGCCACCAATTTTAGCTGTTAAATCAGTGCATTAAGCCACTTCTTAGCAAGTGGCTTTTTTGTTTTTAATAGTCAGTGGCAGCAAAATGGCAGCGGCTTTTTTTGGCAGCGGTTGATTTTTTCATGATATGTCACAGCGTGATTTATTTTTTTGAAAGTATGTCACGCTCAATTCCCCAAATATCTATGTAACTCATTTCAGTTTTTCATTTTCGCTCAAGCCGCATGGTTGCAGGCTTTTTGAAAATATGCGGCTAATATCGCGATCCAAACAAACCCACGTAAAATAGAAATTCTTATTATCTTTCATTGCGTTATCTTTTTGTTGCGATCCGTTTTGTGATCCACAAACTGAAATCCACTGAAATTCTTTTCACTCATTTCATTTTGCAATTCATCGCAAGACCCTAGTAACGGCGAGGCTTAGCAATATGTTTTGTAGAATTTTAAAACTGAAATAATTTTTAGATCCAAATTGTGCAGGCGGGTGCGGTGTAGTGCGTTTTACGTGGTAAAAACTTTTATTTCTTGGGTGCTGTGAGTCGTCAGCGCTATTCAGTGAATGCGATCGATTTTGTTTATCGTTGATGTGTTTTGTTATGTGATGCGCTCAGAATGGCGCTTAGACAGTTTTATTGCTGGTACGTAAAGCCCACGTAATGTGGGCAAATAATCATTTAATGAGACATTAACTTCGCAAGAGCTAATCGTTTTTTGTATGAGAGTTTATCTATGACCTTTTTAGCGTCATTATTGTTCTTGACTTTGCTAAGTTCTATGTAATATGAAAATATCAAGTCACACTTGAATGGTTCTTTCTGGCAATGCCTGTCTTGGCATATAGCTACTATTTCTGTATGTTTTCTATGGGTCTTATGTATCGTGATTATACCTGCTGGCTTTTTGCAGCAAGGACAAGTCACAAGGGTGGCGGTTGAAGCAACTCTCTTTGAAGTTTGATAACTTCCAGTTTTGCGAATTGAAGGCAATACTTCATTTGATACCCATTTGCGGAATCGATGAGGTAGCGTTCCTTGTTTAACAGCATCCACGACAACGGAGTACTAAAGTGTACATTCCCGATTCATTGATAATGTTTATTCTCTGTTTTCCGCCAAGGGTGTAACTTAAAGTTACATCCTTTTCATCATCATCAAGTGCTGCGATAGCTTTTCGACTATTTGTAATCTGTAAAGCATCGCAAATATCCTGAGCAACAAACCAAGGGATGCCATTTTTAACAAATGTGCGTAATTGATGATTTTCAAACATGAAAGGAGTGATTAATAAGCTAGCCATTATAGCCTCTTTAATTTTTTTGAGATTTATATTTATACCAATAATATGGCGTCGGGAGGCTCAAAACGGCTTAAAGATACCGCGGACTTATTCCCCTCTAGGGTGTTGTATTAGTCGCCCTCCCGACATTGTTACGGGTATGAACGCATAATGCGCTCAATAATGATAGGCATAAAAAATCCAACACTGACGGGGTTGGTTTGTACCGCTTTAAGAGGTTTTGAGTCCTCGTGTGCAGAACTTTAATGAATTACTTTCGGAAGGTCAACTATATATTCCTTTGAGTATTAAACTTTCGTACCATGTACGATAATATCTTGACAATCGTACGTAGTACGAGTAATCTATTTACTATAGAAGGAAAGGATGTTTTTTATGGAATACCTACTTTTTATTGAAACTCCTGTATTTAGTAGAGAACGTACAGAACTGTTAACCGATGATGAATTTAGACAACTACAACAATACTTACTAAAAAATCATGAACAAGGCAGTACCATTAGCGCAACTGGAGGATGTAAAAAGATCCGCTGGTTGAGGGAAGGAATGGGAAAACAGGGCGGTGTCAGAATCATCTACTACACCATGACGAAAATTGGAAAGATCTATCTTCTTTTAATCTACCCAAAAAATAAAAAAGATGACTTAACCTCAAAAGAAAAAGAAGTACTTAAAGCCATCATTAATAAATTGCAATAATCAACCGCTGCGTAGATACGCGACATATTCATACAACGGAGGCACGATGGACAAAAAACTTTTTGGCGATCTGGTTGAAAGCATGAATCAGATGGTAGCGATGGAAAAAGGGGAACGTTCTATCCCTTCTGAAAATATTCATCGCCATCGTCTGCCTAATGTAAAAAACCTACGTGAAACCTTTGGCTTAAAGCAAAGTGAATTTGCCGAAGCTGTTGGCGTTTCTTCATCCTTAATTCAGAGCTGGGAACAACACCGCCGTATTCCTTCTGGTTCAGCACTTAAATTACTTAAAATGCTTGAGCGTAATCCAACGCTAATTAATGAGTTAAGTACACTTTGACATTTTCTATTTCATCATCATTTAATAGAAAAATAATTTCAGATTTGTATACCCTGGAAAGCCGCGCTATGACTCAACTTCGTCATTTAGCGCGATCCAACTTGTGCAGGCGGGTGCGGTGTAGTACGTTTTACATGATGAAAACTTTTATTTCGCGGGCGCTGTGATTTCTTTGGGCTATGTAGCAGGTGCGATCCTTCGTCGTGTGGCGGGATGATTGATGCTTTCTGTGTCGCTTATGAGCTGTTTGTGAGGTGGCAATATTAAAGGCTACTGATGGTTAGTCAGTAGCCTTAATTACGTCTTCGTTATTTATAGAAAAAAACGAATTAATTTTAAGGTTGCAATAATGAACCCCAAAATGATGATAGCGGTATCTACATACTCAATCATCCGTTTACCTTCCATGGTAATGGAAGGCCGACAACCCTAACTTTTGCCTATATATTGCCTGTCGAGTTAGGCTTCTCAGTGTTAGTGATGAAATATCGGACTTCCAATCTAAGGCTATGAATCACCACCACATGTTATTCATTCAGGGCTTAACTTTCCGCATGATACGAAAAGCTGAAAATCCGTTTTCAGATATCGATAATAAATATCAATATAATTAGACGGCTATCCGATGTAACTAACATTGATGATTATATGATCATTTCTCATTTGTTCAATCTATAACTTGTGTATCCATATAAAACAAAAAAACCCAACTGGTAAGGCTGAGTTTTTTGTGTATGCAATTTAATTTGCATTAAGTCCGATATTTCACTACTAACACAATTAAGTTTAATATGTTCTTGTTTATATATCAACCAATAACAGGGGAGTATTTTTGTTTCAAGCTGTCTGACTTGGTACCAGTACCGTTGATAGCTGATGCGTTTGTTGGTGTGCCTGTATTACTGTGAGTATGTGATGCGGTGAGTTCTGCTAATTCTTTGACCACATCTAACGTATCTATCATCAGCTGAGCAACATTGATTTGTTGGCTACCTATCCAAATGATAGGGGCTATGATTTGTTGTTGTACGCCAGCAATACTTTGCTTTATTTGCCCAACTTTCTCTATTAGCTTCTGTCCAATTTCTACCGTGGCATTCTGCCCAATCTCAATAGTCATGTCTTTTTCAATACTGCCGACATAGTTTGATGATGTGGCTATTGCGTAGTCACCCTCGGCTAAATTCTGGATTGCACCTGCTAATAGTTTTCTAGTACCTAAAACGGTTAATGTGTCATTGGCCTGTACTGTGGTTTCTCTCGCGACCAGTTCGCGTTGTTCTTTGTCCGCTTTGATATTTCGGATCATTGATGCTTCATTGATGCTTTGGTCTGTTTCACGATTCCAGCTACCATCTTGTGTCACGCGCTGAAAAACTTCTTTGCGTTGCTGCTGCAATTGTTCCCCTGGTTGTATGTCCGGGAGGGTATTATTTTGACTGAGTGTTTGCCGGATAAACGGTTTATCGGGTCTCCCACCTTCAAAAGCAATTTCAACTAAAGTTCCCTCCGGTGGAAATTGAAACAGTCCACATTCACCCCCTGCCATGGGTAAAGGCAGCGGCACTGCTTTGTAGGTAGGTGCGGCTGATTCGTTGCCATCACTATCCAGTAATTGCACATCTACAGCATATTTTGGCCGGAACGGATCAGAAATATCACCAGCACTGACTGCTTCACTTGGTGATTCAATTCGCGCGAATTTTGGTAAATGCAAACCTGCTGATAATTCGGGGTAAGCTTTATCTATCTGGCTTTGAATTGGGGTTTTATTTTGGGGTTTTCCTGTAAGTGGATTAATCGCCAACCAGTAAAGCGTGATATCATCGTTATCAAGCTGGACTTTATTCACGCGCTTACCGTTTACCACTGTTCCGGCTCGTAAGGCGGGTATCAATGGAAAGGTGGCGCTGTTACCTGCTGACTGCCCTTTTGAAAATTCGGCGGGTACACTGTGGTTATCATTTTTAAACATCGAATCAGACCAACTGCCGACAAAGATTTTCCCATCAGGTATTTGATACCACACGTAATCAGAAATGGCAAAAACATGGCCTAGATTGGCTAATAATTGAAAACCTGTACCGTTGTGCGTGAAATGAGGGATAGGCGAGTTAATATATTTTGCATCAGGTAAAATAAAGGTTAATCCGCTATTTTCCTGCAAATAATCGGTAATGGTTTTTAAGGTTGGGTGCTGAAATGCGCAAGGCCACATTTTATCAAAAACACCGACCAGCTCGCGCACGAACAATTTTTGAAAACCGTTATCCGCTGGCATTGCACGTTCTACATAGCCTGTGAAGTATCGATACAATGAATCGTTGTAACCCGTGTCAAAGCGAACTAATTTGCCTGTGTAATCACTTTCGGTTTCAACCGTTAAAAAGCCTCGACCACAGGCCGATAGCTCCAACATGATTTTTGCGTCAACAATATGGACGTCATCATTAGATAAATAACAGCGGCTAATTGGTTTCATTATTATTTATTCCCAAAATCATCAATGGGTTTCAAAACCGTACTTTCAAACCATGTCAGTTCGTCTTTTTCTTCTTTTGCCGCGCTCGTTGGTACTTTCGGGTTGCCTGTTTGAATTTTAGCTTGCACTTGGCCTGCTGCCCGAGCGTCTTTTTTCTCTGAGACAGATAAATGCTCTCTGAGCGTGAATGTGACTTGCCAAGCCATTTGCCCGTCGATTTCGCTGGCGTCAATATTTCCGGTAAACGTGGCTATGCGGAAATTAATCGCTTTTGCGGTATGATTAGCCACGCGATAGCGCTTCAATTTTCCACCTTCTTTCGCTTCTGCAAGGGCAAATAAGCGTGTGAGAATTTTGTCATCAGTGAAGTTGATCACGCCATTTACTCGTAGCTCTTTTGGCTTAATTCCATGCTCTGCAACAGCTGTGCTGGAAGTTTGACCGGATTGGTCTTTATCCTGAGATTGTACCGACGGATTAACTTTGATGTTTTTTAGCGGAATAGCTTCACCATCAAGGGCTAAGGTTATTGTCGGATTCTGTGCTTTTAATTGGTTTTGTTGGATCATGGAGCATTCCTTGTAATGACGATAGTTCGCGCCCTGCGAACAGTGTTGCAAGTGTAAAAATGGCGTCCTGCTCTGGGATCTCTTTTTGCAGGTGTTCAGCAAGATAATCGCCCGTGCCTTTGCCTGTAAAACTCCAAATGAACACGGATCTACCCAGTAGATCAGTCAATTTATCACTAATACTTTTAAGCGCATTTTCCCTCGCAGACTTGAATCCAGACATAGTCGATTTCATGGCATCAATACCGCTTGCACTGCCTATACTGTTTTTTGCCTGCTCTACCAACTTAGCGTTAATCGTGTCACGGGTGTTTGATGTTGATAGTGTTTGCGGTTTCGGTAAGCCGCCGAATTGAGGTGCTGGCAGCTTCATTTTAGTGACTTGCAGTGATCCTGCTGTTTTTGCCATACGCTCAACCTGTGAAAAAACAGGCAGTGGGAAAACCGTCGAAAATTGCTGTAAGAGTGTCATAAATTCGGTTTGTGTTTTCGCACAGATCATCATGACGACTATTTCGGTCTCTGCTGCGCCTACCAATTTTTTTGCAATGTGGTTGATTGCATTTGTTGGGCTTAAATAGCTGCCAGTTGCTGTTTTCTGTCCTAATCCATACACAAATGGGTGAGCTTGCACCATCGAACAGGTTATGTTCGACAGGGTAGGGGACATTTTCATCAGGCTTTTACACCATTTTGGGAGAATTACGGTTTCTTTGGCCATTCGATATCCGATGCAGTTGAAGTATCAACACGGTTTAATAATACGCGATATTTTTTCCATTCTGTCAGTTTTACCTTCTCCTCTTCCGTCATCATATTCAAATCGACGGCATCCTGAAGCGGGGTGATGATTTGGGTTGCATCAAAGAGTTTTTGCTGTTTAATGCTTTCTAATTTTTGTCTTTTTGCTAAATTTTCAGCTTCAATATTCTTGACCCATCTTTCACCATCCCAAACATCATATTCGCTTTTGGGCGCCAAGGGTGTTAAATAGTTGGGTACTTTTCCTAATTTTTCGATGGTGACAGATTGACGGCTTTTCGTATCAAATAACACCAAGCCTCGATGATCTTCCTGATATTCCCATTCCTGATTTTTTTCATTAAAAACAACAGCGAAACCTTCCTTTTTGTCAATCGGTTTTATTTCGGTATGAAAAGGCAATAGGTCATGCGTTTCATCCGTGTAAGCATCACAAGGACCCAGCAACTCATGCGTATCACTCGTGTAGGTAAAGGCTTTAAAAATTCTGAACATGTTGATTCCTTAACTGATTCTGTACCAGCCCATTAGCGTAACAAAAGCATTCGTTATATTAATTTCACTACCACCTCCGGTTTTTCCAGTTGTACCTGAAACCGTATGTGAATGAGGCCCGATTGCTACAGTATGCACGTGATTTCCACTAGAAGAAGTTGTTGCATTATCTTTTTTATTGGATGCCGCAACCCAGGCCGAACCTGATGCTCCTATATATCCACTGTTTTTGGTAAAGTTATGTACGTGATTACCTGTTGCATTGGTATTTTTATTACCATAATCATAGCTACTGGTTGTTGCTGAAAAGGTATGTCCATGCGCGGGTAATTGCGCTTCGGTAAGCTTAATAGCGTCAGCGCCTCCGGTGGTTAATACATTCGAGCCATTGGCTTTGGCCAGACGAATGGTTTTATTTTCACCGATGTATTGCCACTTCGTATCAGGAAATAAGGTATTAGGATTTTTGTTTTGTGCAAACCAGATAACCACCCCAACAGGGTAAACGGTATTAATATTCAACGCATTTTGTAATGCCTCTGTCACCGTCTTTTGGCTCACCACCTCTGTCGTTGAGTCACCCAGCGTTTGTTTGACGGCAGAACTGTTGAGCTTGGTATTAAGACCTTGTGCCAGCTCTGTTTTGGTGGCGTAGTCGCCTTTAGATTGCAGTTTGCCTACTTCGGTTGTGAATAAATTCAAACTTGGCACTTTGTCATTATTATTGCCCTTGACACCTGAAATGTTGGTCTTATCGACCTTTTTGGTTAAATCCAATTTAAATTGCGTTTCAAACGCTATCATCGATTGATGACTCAGCGACCCTTTTGGACGTAAATCTTTTACGTTTCCGTTGGCATCAATATTGGCTATCGCAAAGACAAAATGTGTAAATCCAGCTTCGTCTACATAATTAGCAAGCGAGGTAGCGATAGTCGTTTTTACCACGGTATTCCACTGACTAACGATATTGCCTTGGTAGCTAAAATCCGCATAAATATTCGTGTTACGCAGCCCATTGTGTATTTGATTTTTTTCCAATTGGCCACGAAGACCACTGATATAAGCTAACCCTTTGCTAACCGTGTATTGCTCATCCTTTCGGGTGACTTCAAACCCATCGTCAAAAAAAGCGGCTTCACCATAGTGATCATGATTAATAAGCCTCTGCATTTCATCAATGCCAGACAAACGCGCAGTAAAATCAATTTGCCATGTTTCCGCACTGGTTTTGATTTGCGTTTCTTCGGCTGCACCGTTGAATTCAAGCAAGAATGAACGGATCAACACGTTACCCTGTTGACCATTTTGTGTTTTCAATTTTTTCTGTATAGGGGCATGGGTGATCATGGCCACTGTACCAGACTCTTTATTGAGCAATCCAATCCAGTTAAAATCAAAATCGCCGACTTCTGCACCTAAAGTGACGCTGTATGCGACGGCGTTCTCACTCACCAATCCTGCTTTATTAACCGCTTGACGGTGAACAATTTGATTTTCAGGGGGTAGCTTTTCGTTGCGGTCAATGGGTTTTGATGGGTCAAGGTTCGACACATTCGCAAACACAAATTCATCAAGTAAAACGGGTTTACCGCTTGCGGCTTCTTGGGCTTTCCATCCTTCAAAAGCGAGTGTAATAACTGATGCCATATAATGCAGTCCCTTACATTAATGAAGCGCCGTAGACTTCGCTCGACGCTGAAAATTGTCCAATTCGAATATAGAGCGGCTGATTAGGTAATGTGGCGTAATAGCAAATATATTCAGCTTCAACAAAACCAACGCGCATCGCCATTGAGTGTACAGCCATCACTTCAAAACGATAACGGCGACAAGTACGCCCGTATTGCCTGATGATGTTTAACAATAAATCTGGGTTATTCGCTATTTGTCCGTCGCTAACGCGTAAGATAATGACGTCCCAGTCAATATCCGGTTGTCGCTCGTTAATTTCGACATAGCCTACGCCAAGGCGTTTAAATATCTCAATAAATCCGGCGACACTCCCGGAATCTTTCGCATTGATAAACGCGTATTTTACGCGCTTACGGTATAAATCCAACGGTTCATTATTAAATCGATGAATATCGCGTTGATAAGCTAGCAAATTTAATAATGATTCAGTGCAGGTTTCTACATCCAATTGCACTAATGGCCACGTTATCCAAACGTGAATGATTTCCCAAAAACGTTTCGTTGCTCGCAGTAGCGTTGCTGGCTCGCCTTTATTCATCCACGACGGCAATTGCAGTCGTTTTAATCGCGTTTTAAATTCTGGCATTTTGCACCTCAACGGTGAGCGACTTTAAACGTGGTACGCTTAAATCACTGACAATATCGGGAATGCTAAAAACGATAGAATCCAGCACAATAAATTGTTTATGCAGCTCGCGTCCTAAATTTGAGAATGAAAAACGGGAGTAGGGCCATGTCTTTTTAACATCATAAAGTGCGTTTTCACGAAAAGCACAACGCACTAAATCGCCTGCATCTTGCTTTAATTTTTTCAGTTCTTCTGCGGTGAAATTTTCCACGCTCTGCACAAATAGTGTTACGGTTAAAACATGCTGCGTTTCCTGCATCGCAAAGCACTGCATATCGTCACCATGACCATGATAGCCTTGTTTGTTGATGTAATCATTCACTTTATCAATAAACGGCTGGCTTGTTACGCCACTGTCTAGGAGCAAATAGGCATTTGCGGTACCCGGACCCCGCGGCGCATCATGCAAAAAGAAAATTCTGTCAATACTCAATCCCACCACACTGGCAATCATGCCACGATAAACCGCGTCAGTGTGATAGGTGCCGACTAAGTTGTACTGATTGCGGCAACGATCACGCAAATCGTTGTCACTCTCTGCATCCGCTCCCGGCACCAATAACCAATTATCTTCGTTTTGTACGCGCTCAATCCCTGAAATATACACGGGTAAAATGCGGAAATAACCTGGGGCAAGATTGTAAGCCCCTCCGGCATTTTCAGCGATCACCGGCACTAATGCGCTATCAGTATCAATCGCCTTGGTTTCAACGGTTTTGACACTGTAAATGATGTCATTAATACGCTCTGTTTGAATAACCGTTCCCGCTGGAACAATGATAGTTCCCGCGCCCGCATCACGATAAAAACGGATCACACCTTTTGCTTCGGTAGCAGGTTTGCGAGTTAAATTAACGCCCCATGCGAACATATCTAACCAATTGTCCGATGCAGTGGCTAAAAACATATTTTTCAAGGTGACATTAATTAATGCTTCGGTCAGCCAACGAACAGGCCGAGTCACAATCGTATTAATCAAACGCCAAAATGGAGACATATTCGACGTGTTAGTAATCAGCCCCTCATCATGGACAAGCGCCACGAATTGGTCGCTAATTTCATCTTCGGAAACAGGCATTCCGCTATCGCGCAAGACTTGTTCATAATCAATGTCAGGGATGTTTTTACAGTTCATAATTTACCCCTAAATTAATACGGCCAAAATCATAGGTTTCCGCCGTCACCCAAAGACGCTTTGTGTTTTCTTCGGCAACCACAACCGTACCCGGTATCAATCGCTCGTCACTTTCGACTAAGATCTCCATTTGCGTACGAATATCAGCGCGGAGGGTTGGGCTTCGCTCTGCCACTAATTGTGTTGCTAGCCCACTTTCAATGATACTGTGCGCCACATCTTGTGTGATTGACTGTCGGTTATTACACAACTTTGGCTCATTGCCGGAGTTGAGCGTAAAGTTTCTGTCAGTAATTAATAAATCAAAGTAGCGTAAATTATCCATTTTCAAGCGCAGTCCATTCCGCTAAATCCGAGGGTGACATTCCATTTGTCACATTGATATTTACTGTATCGTATCGCTTGCTATTATCAACCGATTGGGTTCGGTTATTGCTGATTTGCCGACTAATGCCACCTTTTTCGACGGCTTTTAGTTGGCCACCAATCAATAAACTTGCCGCGCTGGCTATGGCTGGCGCACCGTCAACGGTTCCGGTTAATTTGGTTCCAATATTGATACCCGGCAAGTAATTGAGTTTTTCAACAATGCTGTTCCATATCCCTGAAAAAGTATCGGTTATTGATTGCCAAACACCTGAAAAAATGGCTTTGATGTTGTCTCCCATCGCTGCAAATACAGTATCTATAGGAGAATTACTGAAGAAATCACAAATAGAATTCCAATTTTCATAAATATAATTACCCACTTCGAACATCATGTTACTTAATTGCCTAATGGCATCAAAAACCAACGAAAAAGGAAGGAGGATCACTTTAATTGCACTCGCCACGATAAAACCAAACGAACTGCCCGCTTCTGTGATGCCTTTTAGTTCATCTGAGGTGTATTGAATGGGTTTAAGTAACCGAGTGAACAAAGAGAAGAGGTATTTAATTCCATCCCATATCAACTTTATTGCGCCACTGATTTCAACAAAGGCATCAGAAATAGGGGGCAGTACGCCAAATGCTTTACGAAAGCCCTCAATAAACCCAGCAATAAAGGCTTTAATGGGTTGCCAGAATTGCACAACAGCCACGGTTAATGCTGCTATAACAGCAATAATGGCAAGGATAGGCCACGAGATAGCTGTAAATCCTGTTGCAGCACCCAATGCCGCAAACTTTATTAAGTTAAGCAAAGGCAGTAAGCCCGTCATAATGAACTTTGAAACCCCCATCACGATATTGGCAGATGCGCCAGCCGCTGCAAAAGCGAGCATTCCCATCGTAAGATATCCGACCCATCGCGCAATATTGGGGAACAAGGTAAACCAACGCACAAGGGTTTGAGTGCACTCCGCCAATTTATTGATTAGCGGTGTAATGACAGGTAATAGCGTCATGCCGATAGCAATGCGGATGGATTGCCAAATTGACATAAGCCGTTCCCAAGGGTTGGCTAACTTTTCCGCTTGTTCCGTCGTGCGTTTCATACCATCACTGGCACCCAAGAAACCGATATTTTTACGCAAAATATCGACATTACCGTAAAGCCGTTTAACGACTACCGCTGAATCACCAAAGGCGGCTTCAATTTCTTTTTGGGCTTTTAAATTGCCCTCAATACTTGCGCCATATTTGGTTTGTAATTTATCCAACATTTCAGGCATTGAGAGCATTTGGCCAGAAGCATTGACAAACGATAGTCCTAAATTTCTAGCACCATCAGCCGCCGTTTTCATAAAGGCTTCATAAGCACTGGATGACTCGCCGCCAAGGGTTCTTTGTAGCTCCCCAAGTACAGCCAACTGTTCATCAATGCCGACACCAAATTGTGTCCCTGCATTTTTTGCGCCTTCCATGAGTACGGTAATGTCTGCCATGGACACGCCAAAGGCTTTCGACATAGTCACGGCTTTTCCTGCAAATTCTTCCGCAAATTGCACTTGACCCACTTGGTTCGCGTAACGTTCAAATTGATTGAACATTTGCCCCATGTATTGGGTTGCTTCCTCCGGTGTGCTTTTGAGTGCGGCGGCAGTCGTGTTGGTAATACGAGTGAGTTGCGGCAAATCTTGCTGAGTGACATTGTTTATCGCTCGGCTTATTGCGGTTGTGGAGTGAACAAAATCAATAGACGATTTCCCGTATTGTGCCGCAAATTTTAGGGCATCTTTTGATATTTTATCCATGACACCGCTATCAATACCCTGTAATGATGCAGTCATCATGGCATCGTTCATTTCAATGGCCGGGTCAAGAATACTTTTAACAGACCAAAAAGCCCCGGCAAGACCTGCTCCGCCCACGGCAATTTTGCCAAATGCGACTTGGCTATCACGGGCAAAAGTAGAAACGGCAGATTGTACCTGCCGAATGGGTTTTGTGATGTTGTCGATAAGACTGAGTGTGAAATCTAATTCGCTCATGAATCCCCCTTAAAGGCGGTTGTTATGCCATTTGCGATAGATATTCTGTGGTTTTCCCAATAGCGATTATCTAGCCAAATCGCGGCGGCAATATTATCTTCCGTGTCTGGTTCATGCGGTAAATACCGCTGTCGCAGGATTAAAAACTGTTGCAGCGGATTATTTTCAATCGCAGTGACACGGTTGGTTAGTTTTTTACGCTGATCTCCAGTTTAGGCGCATATTCTTTGTTAACGGATTCAACGATTTGCATTGCAGCACTTGGAATGGCAAGTAACTCATCCAAAAATTCTTTGCTTTCAGGGCAAACAATACGTTTTAGATAAGTGGTGACGGGGGCGACTTTATTATCCATGGCCATATCATTAATCATGCTGTTATACGCGGTGATGTTTGGCTCAAAGCCAATGTCTTTTTCGTTAATCGTTAAAGTGATAATTTTTTTAGTCATGAGACAATTCCTTTCTCTGTTTAATTTCGTCCGTTAATACATTATGTCGTGCGGCGCATTCGCCATATAAAAAAGCTAAATCAGTTAACGCTATTGATAAATCACAGCCTGTTGTTCCTGTCAACTTCGGGATTTCTGTCGAGCATTTTTTTAGCAGGTTTTCCTGATAATTCACGTCCGATAATGTCGAGCGTTTTGTTGTACATGCTGACAAACTCATCACTAACACAAATGTTAGTAAATACAGGCTTAATAATCTCAGTACGTATTTCTCTAGGGGCAGCATTGGCGATCCCCTCCAATTTTGTTTCTAGCCGTTGGCCTGATTGGCTAGAAATTTCTTCAAGGTTAAGACGAGTCTTATCAGCCACTTTTTGAGCGGTCAGTTCTAAGCTGTCGTGATAAAGCCCGTTGACCTTCCAACCCGCACCAAAGGCACAGAGCAATAAAGTCATTATCAGTGCGAGTTGTTTAGTCATAATAATGCAAATGCCTTTTCAAAAATCTCATCATCGTAAGGCTGTTGACCGTTTTCATGAAAGATGATCGCTTTTGCCAACTCTACTACAGTTTTATTATCAAATGGGTTTACACAATCTGTTGGTTTAACATTTAGAGCTTTGGCTACACTATAAATATAACTATGCGTTTTATTTTCAACGGGCGGTGCCCATCGATTAATCATCTTTTCAATGGTATTGAAACCGGAAAGATTATAATTTTGAAGCAATTTCATTAAAGCTCGAATACCATATTCAGGACTAACAAAACGACAAAAACGTGATTCAATACTTTTATCTACGGGCAATTGTCCTTGCCATTTATTTACAGGATTGTAATCAATATTACCGGGATTATTATTTCGAATTCCTCGCGCTGCTTTCACATTCATTGTTTAAATTTCCCTTTTAATAGTGCGCTTCCACGTTTTTTTAACCACAGTTCAATTAATTGATAACCAACGATGCCAAATGCTGACCCAAGGCCAGTAATCGCAAGCGGTGAAATATCCGGTATCCAAATTAAAACTGCGCCTGCTAACATTGAAACTGCCGACCCCAAAATGACCCGACCAAAAAACAGGCGGGTAGTAATTTGCTCTTCACTGGTTAATATTTTACCAATCGCAATAAATATACCGATAAAAAATAGCGCAATGAATGTCTTTTCGTGCTCTTCCATGAACAGTTTTCCTTATCCAATAAGGGATTGCGTCAATTCTGATTCTAAATATGAAATCCCATTGATGCGCACAAAGTCAGGGCTAGTGACCAAGAATTTGATTTTATGGGTAGTGACCGCACCACCTTTCGGATCAATATCTAAAATATCACTGACAATTAATTTGCAACCAAACGCTTCCACTTTCATTTCTTCATTGCCAGCCTTGGCATACCAAAGAAAGTCTTGCGGTTTAATACCACGCCATGACCCCGCCGCCCGTGCTTTTGCGGTAATAATCGCAAAATATTTTGCGGTTAGTTCTAGCTCACCCTCTGCGCTCACATCACCCGAGATAAAACCGTCAGGCATGCCGCGCGTTTGAGCTGCTGCTGAATTATCCGTAATAGATAAATTTATTTTTTCGACGTGAATTAAATCACCGTCGATATTAACGTCAAAACTTTGACCCGATAAACGCTGGCTCATTAATTCGCCTCCAAGCTGGCATCCAGTAAGATGCTGACGGTAATCCCTTTCGGACATTCATAGGTACGCACAGTAATATAAATTTCCACTGTTTTTTTGGTTTTCCACACAATGACGACATCATCATCAAGCGGTGGCAGACATTCGCCGGGGAACGTGACACCGTTAATTTCTGCACTGCGTGACATTTCACGTAGGGTACGTGAGAAATAGGACTTATGACTTTCAATGCTGTTTGGCGTGCTGTTTAAGCTACGATCTGCAATTTTTGCGATGGCTTGCAAACGTACACGACGCGCGACTTTATCGACGATGCGCAGACTTTCGATAGATTGATAATCGCCTCCCTCAACATCTAACGTTCGCCCATCTGACCAATACATACCGTCATAATCTGAGTACCACATCGGCACGCTATAACGCAGTTTTTCCAGCGCTTGAAGCGTGGCCAAATCAATTTCGACACCTTTACTGTCTTTAGGTAAATCAACTCTACCTAAATCAATTAACGCGCCTGTTTTCACTCGCGCCGGACTATCGGCGATAGTTACCGCACGGTTACATAAACGACCCGCTAATACTCCTGCCTCATGCCCCCAAATGATCGGCACGAGTTGAATAGACGATTCGGCTTCGGTTTTTTGCAGATCACATAAACGGGTCAATGCTGTTTGCCATGTTTCTTTATCTTGTAACCCTGCAACAGACAATAGCGCCCACACCCAACGTCCATATTTAGCCAGTAACGTTGCTCTGAGTGTTTGCGCGGCCTTGATGGTTTTTTTGGTAGTTTCCCCAATGTAAACATAACCCTCTACACTGGCGATTAACTGTGCTTTGAGCACCCCATCGACAAAATCGGTGTCAATGGCATTAGCGGGAAGAATATGAACATAACCAAACCAGTTCTGCCCCGCATTCGCCATTGCTGCCTTGATATTCGACTTTAAAGGGCTACTTTCTGCCCCCAATAACGTGTCTAAATCCGTTTGAGTATTAATAGCTAAGGTTTCACCAATATGGTTTTTCCCTTTGCCCACAAACAGCAAAACACGTTCAATTTCTTTGGATTCGCCTTGTAACTGATTGACTTGATTAACCCGAACATTAGGCCACATAGTTAAGTCCTTTTATTTGATATCTTGCGCTTTGACATCCCAGCCAAAGCCTATTCCTTGTAACTGCCTTGCTAAGGTTTTATTAAAATCCGCATCATTAATGCCTAGAAATGGTCTTGCAGGAACTTTTACACGCCACGATTTTTTTGTTTTTTGGTTTTTCATTTTCCTTATAATGACCCCCGCTTGTTTATATGTCATTGTGGCGGCAATTTTCTTAGCGGAAATTGTTTTTAGTTTTTTGCCTGCGCTAACTTTATATCCAAGCGCTCTTAATCGTCTAGCTTGTTTGTCTGTAGCCATTTTTACCGCTTTTTTGGGCACATCTTTGTCAGACTTGTTTTTGTCTTCAAGCTCAGTCTTTTTTTTATTTTTTTTATAACTATTACTTGAAATCGTGACATCCATACCATTTTGCTGAGCATAACCAACAACACCTGCTGGCACGGGTTTTTTACCATTTCTATAGCCACCCCCTTGCATATAAATTTTTATTGCGCTGATAGCAGGCATTTCTTTAATGTGAAGGTGTGTCGGTAATTTCCTGAGCATTTTTACTCGCCATGGAGATTGCCTTGCAGCCCATTTTTTACCGTCAGGAGATTGTTGTTGTTTTGCATACCTCTTTGACGATGCGATAACGCCCATTTTTCCCAGTCGCCACAATAACCTTTGTTTTTTTGCAGGGGGAAATTCAAGGTCTTTCAATAATTTTTTAAGTTTTTTTAGTTGTTCATCATTGAGTTGACCATTAATCATTATGTTTCTATCTCACTATAAATTTCCGCCTGTTCAGCTAGCCACAAATCAGTTTTAGTTAAAGACCAGCGCTTACCATCAAACGGGACGATTCCTTTTTGGTCTTCCTTCATTACTACTGGTTCAGAAATCGACAAAGAAACGATAATTTCTGCATGCTCCCCATCTATGTCAATAGCCATACTGGGTGGCTCTTGTGCAATATTACTATCGCCTAATTCGTTATCTTGCTTTGCAAACCACGCATCAATCAAAAGGGGTATATAACGTGGATCAAGCTCACGATATGGGAATCGTCCCCACGCAATTATTGCAATATATTGCTGTATCATCATTTGATACTGTTCTAAGCCTAAATCTTTGTGAGCCGGAATGAACTGTATTTCATCCATTTCGCTGCTAAACTCGACCTTACAGACGCGGTCCGGCAAATTGGTTTTTAAAAATTGGGTGAGACGTTGTAATTTACTCATATCATTGCTACCGTTACACGTTTTAAGCCTTTCATATTACGAATAACAAAGGCGGCTTCTGCGAGTAATCTAATGCGGACTTCGGGGCTTTCTTGCTGTTGATTAGGTGCTCGGCTCACAATTGAAGTGTATTCGCCGATTAAATCCGCTTTGGCTCGAGCATAGACCGCTTTTTTATACTGTGCAGAAAGCGCATTTTGTCCATTGGCTTTTACACCTGGCACGTCATTAGCTGTTTTATACCCCATTACCATTAACTGCGATTTCAATGACGCCAGCGATAAATTAATCTCGGCAGCACTGGCTAATAGTGAGTCCGTTAGCAAATCGACATCTAAATCCAAGGGCACCTGCCGTTGTTTTTGAAAATCTTCCAAATTCAAATCAGGCCAAAAACCATCATTAATAATCGGATTATCCTGATAATTTAAGTCGTTGCCGTTAAACATAACACTCCTTGTAAAAAACGGGCTGTCCGGTTTCCATGGTCAATCGCAATCAATTTGCTTTGCCTCCACCGCGCCCGTTTGGCTTGCGGTAGTCGTTTTTATTCGGCGGTTAATGCTCGAATGCGCATAGCTATTCGTTTTAAGTGCGTATTAACACCCACTTTAGGATTAAGCTGTCGTGCTTTTTGCATGTATGATGCGGCTTGTTCCAATGTATCAACACAATCAATGGCACTGGCTTTCGCATTTTCATTGATATTGCTTCTTAGCAAATTCAATGCTGCAAATTTGTAGTATTTTGCCCTGATTTTTTCATGCACCTTCCACTTTTCAGTGACGTTTTTAAGTGTGCGTGAAAAATAAGGTTCGATACTGTTCCCCGTTTCATTTTCTAAGTGTGCCCACGCTAATATGGTATCAGCGACAAAGGCCGGAAAATTACTGCGGAAATTGTCAGGGGTGAGCTGTCCTTGCTCTATAGCGATATCCGCCCAGTCCAATCCTTTATCGAACGCCCCCACATCAAATAGCCAAATTGTGCAGTAAGCAAAAATCGGGTTTCGATACACTTCTCCCTCGGACAAATAGCGTTCAGCGGTGGGAAGATAAGCGGGGAGTAACTCCTGCTTTTTCATCTCTATTCTGTCTGCTGTTGTCGGTTGCTCACGCAGTCTTTTGACATCCCGCTCAATCGCCCTCGCTTGTAAGTGCATACTGGCACCATCGAAGATAGTGACGGCTTCTTGCCGTTCTAGCTTTTGGCGTAGCTCTACAGCTTGGCGGTGGCGCTGTGCGGGTGATAGCATTACTCTACGGTTTCCTTGGGTTCTTCTAATTTACCAATGGTTACCGCACTTTCATCATAAGCACCGTACAACTGCGGATATTCAAGCGCATACCCTTCATTACGCAGATATTTATTTTCAAATTGCTTGCGGTCTTCAACAAATTCAGCCTTACGCTGACCGGTACCACTTTGCGTGTACAGATGCAAGTTAGCTAATGGTGTAACTACCATACGTTTACCCGGCATAAATGGCGGAATAATGGCTGTACGACCTGCAATGGTTGAACCTAGCATTTGTGCCGCAATCTTCTCTGTTGGACGGTCTGCCGCTTGGTATAAGCGATATTGTTCTGCCGCGACCAAATCAGCCCCGACAAGTACTACCAAACGCGGGTCATTGCGAAACTCTGCTGGAATGCAGCTATTGACAATATCCTGTGCCATTGCATCCAACGATTTAAAATCACCTTTTTCATCTAATGTAATAGGTGTTGTGATAACTTGTTTACCACCATCCCATTTCTTAGCGATAGCATGCCAACCGATATTAACATCCTCACCGTTTGGATATTTTTTCGGATCCGTATCATCGGCAACATGTGTTCCATTAAAACCAATACGTAATTGATCTAATGCAAAGGATTTCAGTGTAAAACCTTGCATTTTTTGGAAAAACTCATCTTCACTACCTGAGTTAGCCCAAACAGACAATAAATGCCATGTTAGCGCAGCGCACGAATCTGTTTCATAAAGTTGATAAGTATTACCATCAACATCTAAGTTACGTGAGAAACGACCAGATTTACGACGCCCTGTGTAAATACCGGGATTACCTGTGGTCACTACTTGGCCTTGCAGCTGGTCGACGTATTGCACGTTGATCATGCTAAGAAAATCAACTGACTCTAACAACGCATCGCGCAATTGTGTTTCTTTTGGGTCAGTAATTGCAAAATAACGCGATACATCATCAACGCCAACTTCGCTAGCTAACGCAATTGCATAATTATGTAGAAACTCACGCGCTTTTTGGTTTAATAACATGGAAATCCCTCTCCTAATTTTTCCAATTTCAATTTTTTTAGTTTAATTAAAGCAGCATTAAACTAAGTGATTGAAACGTTTTTCTTTATTTTTATCACCGCGCGGGTTTTTGCTGGGTAACCTCGTTACCTTAGAATCTAGTTTACTGAAATTTCTAACAATATTTGAAATATTGTCTGTTAACTGCTTGAATTCTGCGGTATCAACAACGTCTTTGACGACTTCAATGTCTTCTTGAACTTCTTCAACATCGGTTTCTGTTGTAGAAAGGCGCTGTTCAATTGCAATCAATCGTGTGTGGAGATCCTGAATGGCTTCTTTAATATTTTCCAGTGTGATTTCATCGGTAGAAGATGAACCACCATCGTTTGAATCTTCAATATTGAAAAAACTTTTCCAACCGCTTTTTTTCTCTTTAGCCATTTTTATTTTGTCCTTAAACTGTTTAACTTCATCGATAACAAGCGGTTTCAGTGAGCCATATCGATATTGGTTTTTTCCTGATTTAAAGCGTAATCGTGTTGTTCCAACACTTGCGGGAGAACAGGTAACACCAAGCCCCTCTAAATACGTTTTGCCTGTGCCTCTAAAGTTACCATCAGGTGTAAACTCTGCAGAGGTAAATAGAAGTTGCCCGTCGCGATTGGCTTGTAATAGATGATGATTTGGGCACAATTGAGCATATAACCTTAATACCCCATCTTTATCTCTCTCAGCCTTAACGGCTAATACCTCACCCATTGAACCAAAATAGCGCTCATGCTCAGGCCAAATACAGGCGGTATATACATTCGCATCGTAAAGTTCAGCGGCTTCCGCTATCCATGAAGCCTCAATTTTTCGACCGTCAACCGTGTCACCCTCAGTCGCGATGCAAATCCAATTTGTCATTAATTGAGACATATTTACATGTTGCTCCCATCCATGGGTAAATTTGCTTCCATTTCGTTAGGTTTTTAGTATCGCCCACATTTCTTTCACTGGCGACTCGTTCAATTCGGTTATAAATCCTTTGCCGAAAGCCTCTTGATGCCAGCGATTAAAGGTCGAGGCACAATGTTTGCATTATGGCTAAATATAACGATGCAAAAATACAAGTCGCTAAATCCCTGTATTTACGACATTACACGCCTGCTGAAATTGCGGACGAATTAGGCTTGCCCAATCGACGGATCGTTTACTATTGGGCACAAAAATGGGACTGGGCAGACATGCTCAGTCATGAAACGGTTATTGAGGCAATTAATCGTCGAATTGTGCTTTTAACAGGCCGTGATAAAAAGACAGAGTTAGAACAAGATGAACTCGATCGCCTTATTGCCCATCACGTTAAATTAATGGCGCAAGCCAATAAGCACACGGAAAAAATAGTTGCACTCAAAGCACAATCGGATGAAATGCAAGGGCGTGGCGATTATTTGTTGGATAGTGACGATAAACCTAAAAAGAAAAAGCGGTACAGGAAAAACGACATATCCGGTATTACTGAGGAAGATTTTCAGAAATTCGCTGATGGAACTCCTAGGTGATGCATTCGCATCACTAAAAGCAGACTCCGCTATCGCTTCGTCTAACTTCTTAACAATCTTCCAGCTTTTGAGTCGGGTGATAATTGGGCTATCAGAACCCACTAAAGACGAGAACACGCCTTTAACACGGATAATTTCTTCACCGTAAGCGTTGGTTTCTTCACTTTCCTGATACCAAAGGCGTGCAATGAGATCGTCGCGACGCACAAACGGACCACCTTGTGCGTTGATATAACCCGCCCAATCGCCTGAATCAGCAGCATCATGTACAGCGGCAAATTCCACATCTAGCCCCACCGCAGTATCATGATCGGCCATCTTGCGTAATTCACGATAAACGGTAACAGGTGCGCCACCAATAAATTGAAACTGACGTATCCGCCAGCGACCAGCCCATGCAGCGGCAGCCATTGCCGCTTCTTTCATAGGGCGTCCACTTTCATCGTCAAGCTCGCCGTCTAATGCGTAACCATCGACATTTTTAGAAATGTATTTAGCAACATAACCGGTTGCTGAACCTTTATCGGGATCAATGGCCTCAGCATGGAAACGCGCTTTCCTCGCTTTAATGGTAGAAAGCTCGCTTTCATCTTCTTGGAATGCATATTCTCTGAGAATTTCACGGATACTATCCGCTTGTTCAGGCAACATAAAAAGGAGCATGTGCCAATGGGGTGTTGCATCATGATGGGGCTCTGCTACGCGAATACCAAAGATCCGTAAATCCTTACGATGCAATTTCGCTCTTATTTTACTCCATACTTGACTTAAATAGCGTTGAGTATCCGCAGGGCTACTACCGTTCCATTTTCTATTGCGGTGACCGTGGATCGTTGTTGCATGATATTTTGAAGGGGCGGTCAGTGTATAGAATTCAGCGATATAACCGAGTTCATTGCAGATATTTTCAAAACCATGAATTAGTACCATCATTTCAGTACGACGAATGGCAGGATTTGCTACGCTGCCATAGTATTTATCAATCAAACTAAAGCGATTACCTTCCTCGTCCTCTAATTCCATGGATTTTAAAAATTCACGGGTCCGCCGTTTCTGTTCTTTCCACTCACTCTTCGTCATCGCGCTTGCATAAATGCTGGTACGCTTACTGACGTTTGTTAGCGCAATGTGTAAATGTTCTCGCCACTTTGCCGCATGTTTACGCAAACGGCCTAACCACCATTTTTCAGACGTCATTTGCGCAATAGCTATAAAAGCCTCTTTTTCGTTAAAACATTGTTTTAATAATTTAGCTGCGCGAGGGGGATCTTGACGGTATGCGCGTGTGATTGTCGCGGCTTCAAGATAAAGAAGATAGGCTATTTTCAAATCGCTTTCTTCGGTTCGGTTTTTACTGATATTAGTGAGTGCCAAAAACACAAAACCCGACAGATCAAACGCCAATGATTCTAGTGATTTTCGGGACATATCGGGTATCAGATTGAATCGACTAAAAAATCGATAAGTTTCTGCATTTTTTTTCCTTACACAATAACGATTAGTGACAAGTTCTATTCTTGGATATATCCGTTCACAAAAATTTTTAGCAAGATAAGCATTCGCACGCTCACGACCCTGTTCTTTTAATAACGTATCAAAGCGTTTATTAACGGTAATTTGAACAATTTTAGGTTGTTCTGAAAGTAACGTTTGCGCATTTGCTAATGCTTTGGCTCTTTTTTCTTTTTCATGAAGTTCAGGATAAGTCGGAAACGGCCTTTCAATAGGCTGACTTGGCTTGTAATATAAGGTTTGATTAACTGTGTTGCTTGAAACTATAGTCATTAAAACCTCATGAAAAAGAAAAACTGGGGTGTTTTTTAATAAATTCAGCGGCATATTATTGGCTATGCCGCTATTTGTTTTTAGCTACGAGGCGTTCGATGAATAAACCCGCTAACAATTGGTACGAAGACAACATCAAGTTTTTGTCTTCTGTAAGCGTTCCTCCAAACGAAGTAAGGCTCTTATCAAATGGCGAGTTGTACGAGGTTTGCGGCATTTTTCAGCGCGCCACTCGAAACCATATAGAAAGGCGTTGGCTTCCATCAAAAGATTGTCGAAATGCGTTGGCGCACCACCTGCGTACGATTTTTCCAAACGAATGGATAGAGCACGCAAAATGGACAGAACTAATTGAGCACGGATTGGAAAGTATGATTCATGGACGTAACCACCCCCGTATATCTGAATCTGAGTTTTGGGATTCTTTGGAAGAATTAGAGACAGACTTACACCTTGCGATTCGGGCAACTTATAAGACAATTTTGCTTTTTCAGAGTGGAGACAACCGACATTTGACCGTAAAAACGGATGTTTTTGTTGTGCCTTCACGCATGAATGAGTTTCTAGCGTCTTTGGTGTCTGGTGATATTTATCCTGCTTGGGTTGCTCAGGTTGATTCTGGACTGACGCCAAAAGTGGAAAACGGGGTATACCCTCAATATACCCAGAGAAAAGAGTAATACTCACTACATAGTTCCTTTCATATTCTCAATGTGATTAATTTCACTTTCTAATAACTGACTGATAGCCACATAATCAGGTTTTTCAGTCAGCACATACCTTTGTAATTTACGCAGGCGTGACGCATAACGGTCATTACAAACTTGGCGTTCATCCTGACGATTCCAGTTAATACAATCATTAATTAAAAATGCATCTGTTGAAGCGGCATCTAATACAGGGGTAAATGTTGGTTCTGATAGATTCATTTATGTCATTCCTAAATTTAAAATGTAAATATCCCTGACGCGCAAACGTCATTTGATTGATTTAGAATTATTTATTTAAAAAATTGAAGGGAGTTTTTTAGGGAACATGGCGACGCCACTTTTAATTATATTAATCGCATTAACAATTAATTTAATTTCATCTTTTGTAAACTCTTCATATTTACAATCATGTCGATTTTTATTAATTCCTGCATAATATAAAATCATCCCTAAAAATTTTTTATTATTACTGGCATCTTCATTAAATTTATCACGCATATTATCAATGAACTCTTGAAGTGCTTTATCTTCTGGACCAAATAGTTCATTTTTTAATTGATTAATTTTATGTAAACCGTAAGCACGTTGTTTAATAGACATAGGGTTGTACTGCGTTTCTGATAATGCTGGATCATGTTGCATCGAAATCACCTATATTCTCGAAATTAAATAACCTATGGCGAATAAAATAACAGGAACAATATATTTCAAATCGTTGTTACGTTTATTTTTAAATGAATCGCCCGTTAATTTATATTTAAACTGCTGCTTATCTATCTGAGTCATTTGTATAATCTCCAAAATCTTTATTTATAACCTAATGAATTTCTCATGAAGCTATCTCAAACCATTGATTGACTAAATCCCGCAACTGTATCTATTGCAGTAACTAACGCAGGAGATGAATGTAGACGAGCTGAAATTGTCACACCGACTAATGCTAAACAACGGATCGCATTATTTACACTCTGTTTAATTTCAGCGGAACGGGCATTATTAATTCGACCTGCCAAAACTGCTTGGCTTGCTAGCTTTCCAACTTCGGCTGTTGCATTTAAAATATATGTAGGGAAATTTCCCCCACTGGCATTATTTAAAGGTACTGACGGCTGACATTGAAGTTGCTCTAACAAACCATCAATTAAAGTTGCATCTTCTGTTGCATCCGTTACGCTTACAATATCAGCACAAGTAAATTGATGCGGTTGTTCAGGATTTAACTTGTTACGCAACATTTGCGCATTCATGCCGATTGCTTCCGCTATCTGAACAAGGCCACCTTTGTGAGCAATCGCAAAAGCGCGGCATGCATTGTCAAAGTGTGATTGTTTGGAAGCCTGATAATCAAACATGGCTTTTATTCTCCTAAAGCGAATAATTAATTATGCATTAAGCGAAATATCACAGTCTGATAATGCTTCAACGGTTAGCTTTGCCATATTTATAAAAACACGACCATTTTTCATTTCTTTGTGCTTTTTGCGGACAGGTAAGCGACCATCCTTAATCATGTCTGTAACTGTACTTTTAGCCATTCCAAATCTTTCACAGTAGGCTTCTATAGTGAGATACGGCTCAGGAATGGTGATTGTAATATTAGGGCGCATAGTGCAAAATCTCCAATTCGGGTTTTATCCGGTGGTATCCGGGTTTATTCGTATTTTACTACAATATAAGGTGAGTCTATTTCGTATTTAACTACAAGTCAAGATATTTGTCGTATTTTACGAAGGTGAAGGAATGAATATGGGAAAATTTCATCTAGAAATGTTTGGCAAGAGTGAGCCAGTTCTTGACCGCATTATTGAAGCTTATGGCTTTAACTCTAAAATTATGTTGGCACAACACTTTGAAATAGCATCAAGCAGTCTCGCAGGTCGATATAAAAGAGACAATTTTCCCGCCGATATGGTAGTTAGATGTGTAGCTGAAACAGGGGTTAGCTTACAATGGCTAGCAACTGGTCACGGTAAAAAATTTGACGATGAAGAGTTAGATATACTTCGTCTGAAAAAATATAAAATAATCGATGGTGAAGAGTTTGATGCTGGCATGGCCATGTTTGATAAAGTGCTGTTCAAACAAGGAGTACCATTTCCTAAGGAACCAATAGTGGTTCAAGATGGGCAAAATTATTTTATTGTTGACCGTAAATTTGGTGAAGTTTTCGACGGCAAGTGGCTGGTACGAATTGACGATAAGATAAGCATAAGAGAACTTACTCGCATGCCTATGCAGCGTGTTCGAGTTTCTGGCGCAGGTATGGCTTTTGACTGTGAGCTAAAAGACATTTCTATTATTGGGCGTGTAGTTACTATTATTGATAATCAGTAAGGTCTCGTTATGAAACAATCTTTATTATTTGTGTATGTTAATTCAAGAGAAATAGTATCAATACAAGCAATTGATGATATATCTCATAATGATACATATATTCAAGGAATAAGCCTTAATCCTGATGAAAAGGGTAAATTTAAAACTTTTAGAAAAGACCGTGTAATTGAATATTTCGATAGTTTAGATGTAGCACAACTATTCATTGATAACATGATTGAATGCGGTGATTTTGAAATAAAGGAACCAAAACCTGAAACTTTTGACGTCCATTTTACTGGATTTAAAAAAGACGATAAGTCTGAATTAGAAAAGCTAGCTAGTGATGCTGGTATGGATGTTAGAAAATCAGTAACTAAAGCTTTAAAATTACTTTGTTATGGATATAACGCAAGCCAAATGAAGATGGATAAAGCTCGCGAAATGGGAGTTATTATTTTAAGCGAAAAGCAATTTCGTGGCTTTTTAGATACAGGTGACTTTACTGAACATCATTAATTTGGGGTTTTCATGACAGTTAAAAAACAGCCTGACGGGCGTTGGCTTGTTCAATGTTTTCCAAATGGTCGTGAGGGTAAAAGAGTTCGTAAGCTTTTTACAACCAAAGGTGAAGCCATTGCATTTGAACGCCATATTCTTGATGAAACACAAGATAAGCCGTGGCTGGGCGAAAAACAAGATAAACGTAAGCTTACTGAATTAGTTGAAACTTGGTTCCGTGCTCATGGTGTGACCCTTGGTGATGGTGAAAAGCGTAAATCTTTAATGATATTTGCCTGTGATGCCATGGGTGACCCTCTCGCTATTGAATTTAATGCAAAGGTTTTTTCTGTATATCGTGAAAAACGCTTAAGTGGCGAAATCACGCGAACAGATAGATTAAAAACTGTTACTCCGCGCACGGTTAATTTAGAACTTGCTTACTTTAGGGCTATGTTCAATGAACTAATTAGGCTGGATGAATGGACAAAAGAACACCCATTAGCAAAAGTCAGATCAAATAAAACTGACGAACAGGAAATGGCTTTCCTTGATGATGAGCAAATGAGACTACTAATAACTGAATGTGAGAAAAGTAGCTCAAAAGATTTGATTCATGTCGTTAAAATTTGCCTAGCAACTGGTGCGCGATGGTCAGAAGCCGAAAAACTGACAGCATCACAAATCAGAAATAACACAATCACATTTATCAAGACAAAAGGTAAGCGTAATAGGTCAGTTCCCATCAGTGAAGAGTTTGCAAAAACATTGCCAAAAGTGAAGGGCAACAATCCATTATTTAAATCTTGTTATTCTGCATTTCGCTCTGCCTTAGAACGTACAGATATTGAATTGCCTGAACGTCAATCATCTCACGTTTTACGACATACTTTTGCTTCGCACTTTATGATGTCCGGTGGCAATATTTTAGTATTGCAAAGAATACTAGGGCACACCGATATCAAGATGACAATGAGATATGCTCACTTTTCGCCTAATCATCTTTCTGAAGCAATAGAGTTCAATCCACTACAAAAACTAATTTAATGGCAGCAAAATGGCAGCAAAAAAAAACTATCACCGCATTTATTCGTGTTTATTCGTTTATTAACTCATTGAAATTAAAGTAAATTATTGTTTTTGTTAGGCGATTTAAAGGACTCATAATCGCTTGGTCGCTGGTTCAAATCCAGCAGGGGCCACCAAATTTAAGCTGTGTTAGCAGCCAATTAACACCACTCTAATGAGTGGTGTTTTGCTATTGTAGCTAAATGCAGGAATGGTCTATTGCTGCAAGGTAGAAGCTACTGCGGCAATAATTATTGATGTTTTTTAGAGCAATTAAAACAGCCATTTCTGTAGCAAAACTAGCAATGAGTTCAGTTCATGTTGATGGATAATTAAATCTCAGCTAGCAAAATTCGAATGACGGTGTTTAAGAAACTAGTGTTGATAGGGCATTTTTACTGTTTTATGTTATTACAGTGGCTAAAGTTTTACTAATGATCTGTTTGATTAATGATAGCTATCAATAAAAAAGCACCTATCAAGATAGGTGCTTTCTACTATTCTAAAGATAAATAATTGTTTTATTCATCTAAGAAACTACGCAGTACTTCTGAACGGCTTGGATGGCGCAGTTTACGTAACGCTTTTGCTTCAATTTGACGGATCCGCTCGCGGGTAACATCAAACTGTTTACCCACTTCCTCTAATGTGTGATCCGTATTCATATCAATACCAAAGCGCATACGCAGAACTTTTGCTTCACGGGTCGTCAAGCCAGCCAGAACTTCGTGGGTGGCTGAACGCAGACTTTCCGAGGTAGCAGAGTCTAAAGGTAGCTCTAAGGTCGTATCTTCAATGAAATCACCAAGATGTGAATCTTCATCATCGCCAATTGGTGTTTCCATTGAAATAGGCTCTTTGGCAATTTTTAGTACTTTACGGATTTTATCCTCAGGCATTAACATACGCTCTGCCAATTCTTCAGGTGAGGGTTCGCGTCCCATTTCCTGTAACATTTGGCGAGAAATACGGTTCAGTTTGTTGATCGTTTCGATCATGTGCACTGGGATACGGATAGTGCGTGCCTGATCAGCAATTGAACGAGTGATCGCCTGTCGGATCCACCAGGTTGCATAAGTTGAAAACTTATATCCACGACGATATTCAAATTTATCGACCGCTTTCATTAGACCAATGTTACCTTCCTGAATCAGATCAAGGAATTGCAAGCCTCGATTGGTGTATTTTTTAGCAATAGAGATAACTAAACGTAAGTTAGCTTCAACCATCTCTTTTTTCGCTCGACGCGCTTTTGCTTCACCAATAGACATCCGGCGATTAATATCTTTTACCTGTTCAATGGTTAAACCGGTCTCTTCTTCAATCTGTTGTAGTTTTTGCAAAGAGCGTTGGATCTCTTCTTCGACTTCAACTAATTTTTCAGACCAGGGTTTATTCATTGCTTTCGCCGCAGCTAACCAATTAACATTGGTCTCATTACCTGAGAATAAGGTAATGAAGTTTTTCTTTGGCATTTTGCATTGCTCAATACAGAGTTTCATGATGAGGCGCTCTTGAGAGCGAACACGCTCCATCATATCACGCATATTGTTGACTAAATAATCAAACTGTTTTGGTATTAAACGGAACTGTTTGAAAATCTCAGACAACTGCTCAATTTCTGCGATTGAATTAGCATGGTTACGGCCACTTTTTTGAATTTCAAGGGACGTGCGTTCATATTGTTCACGAAGCTCTGAAAATTTTTGCCGAGCGAGTTCTGGATCGACATTGTTTTCATCACTGTCGTCACTATCATCATCTTCGTCTTTATCTTCATCTTCGTCATCATTTAAGGCTTCTTCCGGTAACACTGAACCGATATGGGTTGCTGTCGGTGCTAAATCTTCCTCAGCGTTAGGATCAACAAAGCCGGTAATAATATCAGATAGGCGGGTTTCACCTTTTTCTACACGTTCGTATTGGTCTAATAGATAAGCGATAGCCTCAGGATATTCAGCAACAGAACACTGAACCTGATTAATGCCATCTTCGATGCGTTTAGCAATATCAATTTCGCCTTCACGGGTCAGTAGTTCTACGGTACCCATTTCACGCATGTACATTCGCACAGGATCTGTTGTGCGGCCTATTTCACTTTCAACACTGGATAATACCTGGGCAGCAGCCTCAACAGCATCATCGTCAGTATCAGTGGCGGTTTCTGCCAGAATAAGATCGTCGGCATCAGGCGCTTCTTCCATCACTTGAATGCCCATATCATTAATCATTTGGATGATATCTTCAATCTGATCTGAATCGACGATATCTTCCGGCAGATGGTCGTTGACCTCAGCATAGGTCAGGTAGCCTTGCTCTTTACCTTTGGTAACTAGTAGCTTCAGCTGTGACTGCGGGTTTTGCTCCATAAGACGGTATCCACACTTCATAATTTGGGTTGGTGTTGGTCGGCGAAAACAAGTCAGCCAACAATAAAATTAAAGGGAATTTAATTATTTTTTGTGCCATGCCCTTTACATCATGGCAACTTACAGGCGTTTGCCCTACGTTATGCGGCACTCAAGCCGGATCTATTTTACTTTTTCAAGATTACTGTTTTATTCTTGCAACAGTAATTAAACGAACTTCTTCACGTTCTTCACTGGTTAAACCTTCTGTCCGCTCTTTTGCCATCAGAGATTCGAACCTTTCATCAAGCGCGGTAATAAATAAATGCTCCAAGGCATCCTTGAACATTTTTTCCGCTATCTCTTCTATCTCTATATCGTTCCAAGTTGCCAGTTTTTCAAGTTGTTTAACAAATTTATTATTACGATAGCATTCCAGTAATTGACCCGTAGTTATACCAGGATGAGATTGACAAAGTTCAACTAACTCTAAAAACAGCATTAATCCTGGTAACTGTGAGTGCTTAATGCCATCAAGAGTAGGAATTAGGCTCACAAAATTTGGATTTTGTACCAATAATGCGATCAATATTCGCATGGTTGTTGGTTTAATTTTTGGTGTCTGATAATTTGTTTTTTCAGCCGAACCTTTTTCAATCATGGCAAGAATACGCGAAGTATCAGGAATACCAATAAAATTACCCAATTCTTGTGCCAAATATAACTGTAAAGTATCACCTGGCACTTTTTTAATTAAAGGCATAGCTAGACGATTGAATTTTGCTTTACCTTCATGACTAGCTAAATCAACTTGTGCAACCAATGTATCAAACAAAAATGTAGACAAAGAGTGTGACTTATCCATTCGTTGTTCAAAATTTGCTTTACCTTCTTTACGTATTAGTGAATCAGGATCCTCACCATCAGGTAAAAACATAAATTGTAGCTGGCGGCCATCACTCAAATAGGGAAGTGCTGTTTCGAGCGTTCGCCATGCGGCTTCGCGACCTGCTTTATCCCCATCATAACAACAAATAACTGTATCCGTTGTGCGGAAAAGTAACTGGATATGCTCTGCCGTTGTTGATGTACCTAATGACGCTACGGCATAATTAATACCAAATTGCGCCAGAGCAACAACATCCATATAACCTTCGACAACTAATAGTTTAGAAAGTGCCAGATTATTTTGGCTTGCTTCATATAGGCCATATAATTGGCGGCCTTTATGAAAAATCTCAGTTTCTGGTGAATTGAGATATTTTGGTAACGTATTATCTAAAACACGACCACCAAAAGCCACAACACGTCCTCGACGATCCCGGATCGGAAACATGATCCGTTCACGAAAGCGATCGTAGGTACGACCATTATTATTGGTAACTAACATACCGGCAGCATCTAGCTGTTTACGGCTCTCAGCATTTTTTGCAAAATGCTTAAGTAGGTTGTCCCAGCCGGTTGGTGCAAAACCGATAGAAAAACGATGAATAATTTCATCACTTAAGCCGCGTTGTATTAAATATTGTTTTGCATTATGTGAGTCTAATTTATTCAATGAATGTTGATAAAATTGATTAATATCATTCATTAATTGATAAAGATTTTGTCGCTGATGCCGCTCTATTTGATTTGAACTGTTACCGGTTTCATAAGGAATTTCCAGCCCATGCATGGTAGCAAGCTCTTCAATTGTTTCGACAAAATCAAGCTTGTCATAATTCATCAAAAAATCAATGGCATTACCATGAGCACCACAGCCAAAGCAGTGATAAAATTGTTTATCGCCATTAACAGTAAATGAAGGTGTTTTTTCATTATGAAATGGGCAACACGCGTGATGGTTTTTGCCTTTCTTTTTTAGCGGCACTTTAGTATCAATAAGATCAACGATATCGGTTCTAGCCAATAAGTCATTGATAAATGTACGCGGAATTCGTCCAGCCATAAACTCTTCATTGATGAAAGATAACAAGCCGTGCTTCTTATTAGGAAGCACGGCCTTTTTGTAATCACTTAATCACTGCTGTCGAATTGTTACGGTTATTGAACCGTAGCAATTAGTACAAACGAGTACGGCGTGCGTTCTCGCGAGCCAATTTTTTAGCGTGGCGCTTTACTGCTGATGCTTTTTCACGTTTACGTACAGTCGTTGGTTTCTCATAGAACTCACGACGGCGCACTTCAGCTAATATCCCTGCTTTTTCGCAAGAACGCTTAAAACGACGCAGTGCTACGTCAAATGGCTCGTTTTCACGTACTTTAATTACCGGCATGTGCCTTTCACCTCAAAAAAATCGGTTTTTGCTAGCAATATCATAGCCAGCTCTCTTCAAAATGGTGCGGAATTTTACTTCAATGTGTAGGGCTTTGTAAAGTGCTGTATAAAAACGAAACGCACAAAATCGGCCAATTAATTATTTTTAATAAAAAAATAGTTGGCATAATCTAGCTGATAATGGATAAGCCATACAAATTATTTATGTTAATTATAACTGATTTAATCCAGATAGACAGTTATTTATTTACTGAGAAGTTGCACCTTTTTTACATAAATAGTGATAAACTTGCGTTATTAGCGAAGGTGGTGAGTAATATATGCGTGTTTTAGGTATAGAGACATCTTGCGATGAAACGGGTATCGCGATTTATGATGATCAAGTCGGTTTATTAGCCAATCAATTATATAGTCAGGTAAAATTGCATGCCGATTATGGTGGTGTAGTGCCTGAATTAGCTTCTCGCGATCATATTCGTAAAACAATTCCTTTAATTAAAGCGGCACTGCAACAAGCGGATTTAACCGATAGTGATATTGATGCTGTTGCTTATACCGCAGGGCCAGGTTTGATCGGCGCTTTATTGGTGGGAGCAACAATAGGGCGTTCGTTGGCGTTTGCCTGGCGAGTGCCAGCTATCCCTATTCACCATATGGAGGGGCATTTACTGGCGCCAATGTTGGAAGAAAACCGTCCTGAATTCCCTTTTGTGGCGCTATTGGTTTCCGGTGGTCATACTCAGTTAATTAATGTCATGGCGATTGGTCAATATCAGTTATTAGGCGAATCAATTGATGATGCTGCAGGTGAAGCTTTTGATAAAACAGCAAAATTATTAGGATTAGATTATCCGGGTGGGCCGGCATTATCATTGATGGCTCAACAAGGACAGGTGGATCGTTTTATATTTCCTCGTCCGATGACAGATCGCCCTGGACTAGATTTTAGTTTTTCCGGTTTAAAAACGTTTGCTGCCAATACCATTCGTAATAATAGGATGGATCAACAAACCGCTGCGGATATTGCTCGGGCATTTGAGGATGCCGTTGTGGATACATTAGTGATCAAATGTAAACGCGCTTTAGAGCAAACGGGTGCTAAACGGTTGGTTATGGCGGGTGGTGTAAGTGCAAATCGTACATTACGACTGAAAATGGCAGAATCGATAACAAAAATTGGCGGACAGGTTTTTTATGCTCGCCCAGAATTCTGTACCGATAATGGCGCAATGATAGCACTAGCTGGTATGATCCGTTTAAAAAGTGGCGTCAGTGATAGTCTGGATATCACGGTTAAAGCGCGTTGGCCACTGGCAGATTTGTCACCGTTAACATTCAAATCGTTGCATAAATCGAATTAAAGCATAAAAATTAATAATGGGATCAATCATTTTTTTCTTGTTTTTTAGTGGCTTGAATAATTTCTTTATCAGTTTTTTCGCTTTTTTTCTTTATTTTTTGCCATATACGGCTCTCTTGTCCCCGCCATAGCCGCTGAATGTTATCATGATGACGAAAGAGTATTAGACATGAAAGCATCGCCACCGGGAAGGTGAACACTGGTTTAAACCACCAAACATAAAAGGGAGCTAATATAGCAGTGACAATCGCGCCTAATGATGAATATCCGCTGAGTAGTACAGTGAGTAGCCAGGTACCAGCGATAACGCCAGATAACCCCCAGCCAATGGCGACAATGGAGCCAAAAGCTGTAGCAACTCCTTTTCCGCCTTTAAAATGAAAGAAAATCGGGTAAATATGGCCTAAACAGGCGGCAATGGCGATAATTCCAAGATAAAAGGGCGGGACATTTAAATAATAGGCTAGCCATACAGGGATCATTCCTTTTAGAATGTCGCAAATGAGCACGGCTACGGCAGCTGCTTTACCACCGATTCGTAACACGTTTGTTGCTCCAGGATTCTCGGAACCATGGTATCGAGGATCAGGAAGACCTATCAATCGGCAGATCAAGACGGCACTGGAGATTGAACCACAGAGATAGGCGAAGATAATCATGCCAAGTGCGATTGCACTCATATCATTACTCCAAATAATCAAGATCTTTTAACTTAAGGTATTAATAATAATTGTATTTTATCGAAGTATTATTTGCATACCGAATTTTGAAGATCAGGGTAATATCAGAACATTAATAAAATATACAGTATAGTTGTAAGTAAAACTAACAAATATCTATCTAGATTTATTTTTAAGTTATGATGAATTATTTTTTCAACCTTTGGGTTTCTAGCACTATTTGGCCGCATAATAATTTTTATTCCCCTATTATTACCGCAAATTTTACTAAAATGTGTGATCATAGGGTCATTTTCCCAATGAAAATAGACAAGTATCTGGATAGTATTTATTGGTATAGATTAAACATGAGAGAAGGGTAAATGGACATTATATTTATTGAGCAGTTATCAGTATTCACAACTATTGGAGCTTATGATTGGGAACAAACTATCCAACAAAAACTGTTACTAGATATCGAAATGGGATGGGATACTCAGCATGCGGCTAAAAATGATCAAGTGGAATATTGTTTAGATTATGCTCAGGTTAGCCAAGTGGTAATTGAACATATAGAAACTCAAAAATTTGCTTTGATAGAACGGGTTGCGCAGGAGGTTGCTGATATTATTTTAAATCAATTCAATAGCTGTTGGGTACGCGTTAAAGTCTGTAAACCTGGTGCGGTGGCACGTGCTAAGCAGGTTGGTGTGATTATTGAACGAACAAAATCGGCTTTAGGTTAACTTAAATGGGTAAAATGGTTTGTTGCCGCCGCCAATCAGTTAATGCCTGAATACGCTGTCGAGTAAGCTCATCCCTGATCGCGATACCTTTAATACCCTGTTCAATAAGATTTTTACTTGATACTTTTTGTACTGTTTCAAATGCCTCAATAACAAATTTTGCTTGTGGATAAGTGATATGCTCTCGTTCCAGCCAACTACGGGCATCGGCTTCACAGGCAATAACCAGTTGATTGATACGCTCTGGTTTTCGCCAACTATCTAATTGATTGAATAGATTGATCACACTTTCAGGTTGTAACTGATTAATTTGGTGGATTTGTTGATGAAAACGGGCAACTAATTTAGCTAATTCCTTGATTCTACTAGGAATACGCAATCGGTTACACATAGCCTCAATCAAGGGAATAGCCTTGATTGCATGATCCCCATGAGCAGGCCATTGTTCTGGCGGGGTCAATGCCTTACCAAAGTCATGGCAGAGGGCAGCGAAGCGAGTTTCGATATTGTCAGTTAATGATGCCGCCATTTTTAAGGTTAACAGCGTGTGTATTCCGGTATCCATTTCGGCATGTGATTCTGTTGCGCTGGGTATGCCAAATAATTGATTAATTTCAGGAAAAAGAATAGCTAGTGCGCCACAATCACGTAAGACATGAAAATAAGTTTCTGGCGCAGATGATTGTAATGCTTTTTCTGTTTCGCTCCACACTCTTTCTGCACTAATTGTACTAATTTCATGATTAGAAACCATTTTTTTCATCAAAGACTGTGTTTCATTGGCAATAGTAAATTTTTGCTTAGCCAGTCGAGCAGCAAAACGCGCCACTCTAAGTATGCGTAAAGGATCTTCTGCAAAAGCTGTGGAAACATGGCGTAATAAGCGGTTTTTTATATCTTGTTCACCTTGGAAAGGATCAATCAGTTTGCCATCTTCAGTTTGGGCAATGGCGTTAATTGTCAGATCTCGACGTAACAGATCCTCTTCTATCGTGACATCAGGTGCGGCATGGCAAGAAAAGCCGGTATAGCCTACACCGGTTTTGCGTTCTGTACGGGCAAGGGCATATTCTTCACGTGTTTTGGGATGGAGAAAAACGGGAAAATCCTTGCCTACTTGCTGGAAACCTAATTTGATTAAATCATCTGGAGTAGCGCCAACCACGACCCAGTCACGGTCAGAGACTGGCAATCCTAATAGCTGATCTCTTACCGCACCACCAACAAGATAAATCTGCATGCTATTTTCTTTAATTCATCCAGCGATCATTACGTTTTTTACGTCGAGGAATAATATGAGGTAATAACAAACCAAAAATTAAACCAGCACCGGCAACCCCACCGCCATACATAAACCACTGCAAAATGAGTTCACGGCGATTATCATCAAGATTAATTTGCGCAATTTCTAATTTTTTTCCTGAGCGAATTAATTCATTTTTTAGTTTTTCGTTTTCTGCAGTTAGGTTAGCAATAATTTGATCACTGGCGGCAACTTTGCTTTGCATTTCGCTGGTTTGATTATTCCAGTTACTATCAATGTTAGTTAATTTTTCACGTAATTCTTGATTTTCCTTTTCGAGTAAGGGAATACGTGCTTTTACACTGGGTGTTTGGCTAAGTTGATTTTTGGGTAACCAGGCGACTCGGCCTTTATAATCACGAATTTGAGCGTAGCCGGTTTCTTGATCTGTGCTTAATAATTGAACTTGATCACCGCTTTTTAGGCTACCAATAATACGATAATCGGTTCCAGGCCCTCGGTGGATAAAGGTGGGGAGTTCATCAGAAACATAAAGCGTTTCTTCCGCTTGTGTCGTCATTGAGAGGTTTAATCCTATCAATGCTAGAATAAATAAAGGAAATTTTCTCATTGTATTCAACTATCTTCAAACTGTGAAAAAAAGTGCTATTAGCTGATACTAATGCGTTAAATGTATTGATGCAAATCTAAAAAAGTAAAATAATGATTCTTTAAATTGATTTGCCATTATTAATAATATTTCATTTTTTATTATTTTCAGGCAAAAACATAGAATAAAATTCTCTATCAGTTATTTTTCTGGTATTTAGTTATTAATATAGTTTAATTCAATATTATAATTATTTGTTTTTAGCAAATATATGTTGCTGACGGTAAGAAAAGTGAACCCGCATTGATTGCCGTTTTCTAGCTTATTTATGTTAAACTTGTAGATCTTTTCAATCGTTAGTCATGAGGTTGTCCGTTAGTTTTTGTCAACAACATAGTAAATTGAAAATGATAATCTACATTAAGTATGAGTCTAGACAGTATAAATAAAAATTGTAACGTTTATTCTTAGGGATAGAAGATGTCAGAAAATCTGGACTAAATATGAGTCATCTAGAAATTGAATTAAAGTTGTCGGTTCGTCCGGAAGCTATTAAGCGGATCCGTGAAAAAATCATATCCTTTCCCTATACGCATTTTTCCTTACATAAGCTGTCAAATATCTATTTTGAGACAGTGGATCATCAATTACGTCGCTGGGATATGGGGTTAAGGATACGCGGTTGCGATGGTCGTTACGAAATGACGATAAAAACCGCCGGTAAGGTTATGGGTGGTTTACATCAACGACCTTAATACAATATTGAAATTCATAAACCTGAGATCAATCTTTTAGCATTTCCGGCCGAAATATGGCCTAAGGATACCGATGTTAATCGTTTACAGTCTCAGTTAACAACCTTATTTTATACCGATTTTTCTCGTGAAAAATGGATTGTTACTTATCTAGGTAGTGAAATTGAAATTGTATTAGATCAAGGTAGTATTTATGCTGGCGCCAGAAAAAAACCTATTATGGAAATTGAACTGGAACTGAAAAGGGGCACTTTAATTGAGCTTTTAGCGTTAGCAAAAGAGTTTGTTAATATTGAAGGATTGCGCTTAGCAAATAAAAGTAAGGCTGAACGAGGCTATTCACTGATCCAAACTAGCGATCATGTAGACACTGAGCTCTTATTGCCTCCTTCTAATTGGTTTACTATGCCGATTGAACAGGGTTTAAGCCAGTTATTAGTATATTGGCAGTGCTATGAGGAGTGTTGGTTAGAGAATCAGTTGCAAGCAAAGCAAAATTTAAGTCATTTGTTAGTCATAATAGAGCAATTTTTAGTTCATTATGCTCATTCTGTACCTCATTTTATTCAAACACTGCCATTAAAGGAAATAACGATATTATCAATGGCTACCGATATACAACCGGAAATACTCTGTTATAGTGCGAATTGGTTGCGTTGCAAACTGGCTTTTACCCAATGGCTTACCGCGTTAACACTAGCCTAATGAAAGGCATTTTATGAAATTGCTGCCATCAATATTGGTTCAGCAGGCGCAATGGGTGGTAGATGATTTTCAGTGTCATGCGCCTGAACTTTTACCGCTATCGCCGCAAGAAAAAATATTTTTTGCCTTAAGTGATTTTGCCTATCAGCAGATCAAAAACCATCCAGCTTGGTGGACGGCTATTCGTCAACAGCCACCGCAAATAGGCGAATGGCAACATTATCATCAATGGTTAACCAAACAGCTAGCCAATATTGCTGGTGAGGAGGAGTTGCAGCGGATCCTAAGGCAATTTCGTCATCAAATGCTAATTAGGATCGCCTGGTTACAACTATTCCATGATGATAGCAATAGTAAGCTGCAGATATTACGGCATTTGAGTGAGTTAGCCGAAACGTTAATCATCGTTGCGAGAGATTGGCTGTATGCGGTGTGTTGTCGAAATTGGGGAACTCCTTGTGATCCAGAGGGACAACCACAACCATTACTGATCCTTGCTATGGGCAAATTAGGCGGTGGAGAGTTAAATTTCTCGTCCGATGTCGATTTGATTTTTGCCTTTCCTGAAAATGGTGCTACCCAAGGGGGACGCCGTCAGATGGAAAATAGCCAGTTTTTTACCCGATTAGGCCAAAAATTAATTAACTTATTGGCGCAGAAAACGATAGATGGTTTTGTCTATCGGGTTGATATGCGCCTTCGTCCGTTTGGTGATAGTGGGCCATTAGTTTTTAGTTTTGCTGCTTTAGAAGATTATTACCAGGAACAGGGACGCGACTGGGAACGTTATGCGATGATCAAAATGCGCATTATAGGTGATGATAACTCAGTTTATAGTGATGGATTAAAAAATATGTTGCGTCCCTTTGTTTTTCGCCGCTATATCGATTTTAGTGTTATTCAATCGTTGCGTAATATGAAAAACATGATTGAGCGTGAAGTCCGTCGCCAGGGTTGGCAAGATAATATTAAATTGGGTGCCGGTGGTATCCGTGAAATAGAGTTTATTGGCCAAGTTTTCCAGTTAATTCGAGGTGGCCGTGAACCTAGCTTACGCTCGCCGGCTTTGTTGCCTACATTAATCGCTATTGATGAGCTTTCATTGCTGACAACAGAACAGGTAACGCAATTAACGGATAATTATCTGTTTTTACGGCGAACAGAAAATATATTGCAATCTATTAATGATCAACAAACTCAGATGTTACCTAAGCAAGCTTTACAACAGGCGCGACTGGCATGGGCGATGGGGTTTAACGATTGGCCGGCATTTTATCAGCAACTTACAGCTAGAATGCAAAGTGTCCACGCGATATTTGTGCAAATTATTGGTCGAAATGATGAGAAAAGCGATGATACTCTGTTAACATTTTTTGTTTATTTCTGGCAACAAATTAGTAGTGAAAGTGAACTGGAAACCCTATTATCTGAGTGTAAAGACGAGAAAAAACAAAATATTATTAAACAGTTATGGCCATTTCGCCAAGATTTAGCTAAGCGAACCATTGGTCCCCGTGGTCGCGAGGTACTTGATCAATTAATGCCAAAATTGATAGCTAAAATCTATCATAGAGATGATATTAATCGGATTTTACAACGAATTATTCCCTTGCTTATCAGTATAGTTAGTAGGACAACTTATTTAGAATTAATTTTAGAATCTGAACAGGTATTAACGCATGTGATCCGTTTTTGTGCAGCATCACCAATGATTGCTGAGCAATTAGCTCGTCATCCATTATTACTAGATGAATTAATCGATCCCTTCTCACTTTACCAGCCATTACCCGTTACCGCTTATCGCGATGAATTACGCCAATATTTATTGCGCATTGATGAAAATGATGATGAACAGCAGCTTGAAGCATTGCGGCAATTCAAACAAGCTCAGCTTTTACGCATTGCTGCTGAAGATATTGCTGGCGTGCTTCCGGTTATGAAAGTGAGTGATCATTTGACCTATTTGGCCGAAGCTATTATTGAAGTAGTGGTACAACTGGCGTGGAATAAATTAACTAAGCGTTATGGTAAACCTGCTCATCTATCTCAACAACCAGTTGGCGTAACCGGTTTTGCCGTTGTAGGTTATGGTAAACTGGGTGGCTTTGAATTGGGGTATGGTTCTGATTTAGATTTAGTTTTTTTGTTTGATTGCCCATTAGGTATTGTCACCGATGGGCAACGCGTCATTGAAGGTCGCCAGTTTTATTTACGACTCGCCCAGCAAATTCTTCATCTCTTTAGTACCCGAACTTCTTCAGGTATCCTTTATCAGGTAGATGCTCGTTTGCGCCCATCAGGTGAATCTGGCATGTTGGTGAGTACATTCCAATCATTCGAGGATTATCAGAAAACGCAAGCCTGGACTTGGGAGCATCAAGCTTTGATCCGAGCGCGAATGGTTTTTGCTGAACCGCAATTAGAACAAGCGTTTAACCGAATTCGACGAGAAGCTCTGCTCATACCAAGAGAAGAAACGATATTGCGTCAGCAGGTCGTTAAGATGCGACAAAAAATGTATCAGCACCAAGCTAACCGGCAGCAGGCATATTTTGATTTAAAAACCGATCCTGGCGGTATCACTGATATTGAATTTATTGCTCAATATCTGGTATTACGTTACTGTGCAGATAATGTAGCATTACTTCGTTGGTCAGATAATGTGCGTATTTTTACCTTGTTAGCTAAATATGCGGTAATGTCTAACGAGGAAGCTGAACAGCTAATTAAGATTTATACTGAAATGCGAGACACATTGCATCATTTGTCATTACAGGCGTTGCCCAGCAAAGTGTTAGTCTCTCAGTTTAAACAACAACGTGAAAAAGTCCTGCTTATTTGGCAAAAATGGTTTTATGCCAATTAAGTTGAAATAGAATTGACTGGCCATACTTTTTAATATGATTGATAGGGCTGGGCTATGTTACTATTGGTAGCAATCTTGATTGCGGTAATTTATTTGTAATTGGAGTAAGGATGAAAATCACTCTCCCTGATTTTAAACAGGCTAATATTTTGGTGATCGGCGATGTTATGTTAGATCGTTATTGGTATGGATTAACTAACCGAATTTCGCCAGAAGCGCCCGTTCCAGTTGTCAAAGTGGAAATGAAAGAAGAACGGCCAGGTGGTGCAGCTAATGTTGCTATGAATATTGCTGCTTTAGGCGCTAATGTTCGTCTGGTAGGGCTGACAGGTATTGATGATGCTGCTGAAGTATTAACAGAGAAACTCAATCAAGCCAATGTATGTTGTGATTTTGTTACCTTATCAACGCATCCTACTATTACTAAGCTGAGAATTCTATCTCATAATCAACAACTTATTCGGCTTGATTTTGAAGAAGGCTTTGCTAGTGTCGATATAAATCCGCTGTTAGATCGTATTCGGCAAGCTTTGCCACATGTTGGGGCACTGGTATTGTCTGATTATGGTAAAGGTGCTTTAGCACAAATTTCACAGATCATTGCATTAGCAAATACTGCTCAAGTACCGGTACTTATTGATCCGAAAGGTAATGATTTTGAGCGTTATCGTGGAGCGACTTTATTGACCCCCAATATGTCTGAATTTGAAGCCATTGTTGGTAAATGTGCTAACAATGCTGAAATTGAGCAGAAAGGAATGAAGTTAATTGATTCCCTTGATCTTAAAGGATTACTGATCACTCGTTCAGAACGAGGGATGACATTATTACAACGTGAAAAACCGCCTTTACATTTACCGACCCAAGCGCAGGAAGTTTATGATGTTACCGGCGCCGGCGATACGGTTATTGCTGTGTTGGCCACGGCGTTAGCCGCGCGACAGGATTTTCATCAAGCTTGTGTATTAGCTAATGCGGCCGCTGGAGTTGTGGTTGGAAAACTAGGTACTTCAACTGTATCACCGATTGAGTTGGAGAATGCCATTCATGGTCGCGCTGATGATGGTTTTGGGGTGATGAATGAACAGCAACTAAAGCATGCGGTTGCTGCGGCTCGTAGTCGTGGTGAGAAGATCGTGATGACCAATGGTTGCTTTGATATTTTACATGCCGGGCATGTTATCTATTTAGCCAATGCGCGTAAACTAGGCGATCGATTGATTGTTGCTGTCAATAGTGATGCTTCAACTAAACGGCTAAAAGGTGATGATCGTCCTATTAATCCATTAGCTCAACGTATGACCGTATTAGGAGCGCTAGGTTCGGTAGATTGGGTGGTCTCGTTTGAAGAGGATACGCCTCAACGCCTGATCAGTGAAATCTTACCCGATGTATTAGTTAAAGGTGGTGATTATAAGCCGGAAGATATTGCCGGTAGCCAAGAGGTCTGGGCGGCAGGTGGCGAAGTTAAAGTGCTTAATTTTGAACAAGGGCTGTCTACAACAAATATCATTAATAGCATTATGAAAAATGATTAATATTTTGGCATAAAAAATAGCAATGCCACGATAGTAATATCGTGGCATTTTTGTTATTCATTTTTGTTTTCGTTAGCTACCTCTTTTTTTTCTAATTGTTCGATGCGTTTTTCCATTTCGATCATTTTTTCACGGGTGCGCAGTAAAACTTGTGTCTGAATATCAAATTCTTCACGCGAAACTAAATCGAATTTTCCTAATTGGGACTGTAATATTGCCCGTAGCTTTTTATCAAGATCTTCGCCTAAGTCACGTATCCCTTGCGGTAAGGTATCTTTGATCTGGCGAACAACTTGTTCAATTTTTTTCGCGTCAAGCATTACTATATCCTTTCAGGTCACAAATTATAATCTATCGGTTATTTAATAATAGATCTTAAAATAATCAGCTAGCTTTGACAAAATTATTTTTAATAAATTTGGTGATAAAAATGGCTCTAAATTAGCGGAAATAACCACATAAAACCAAGTTGGCTGACTATATAGATGATAATACTGTTTCACTCATATATTTTGCTCTTGTTGATTGCCACAGATCTATATTCACGATATAGTTTAGCTGTTTATCTCAGGGCGGGGTGAAATTCCCCACCGGCGGTGATATTTATTCTGCTAATTGAATAACCAAGTCCGCGAGCGTTCCGTTGTAGCAATGTGCGATGGAAGTCAGCAGATCCAGTGAGATTCTGGAACCGACGGTTATAGTCCGGATGGGAGAGAATAACGATATCTGTAGTTTTGCGATCTGCCAATTGTGCGCAGGTTTTTAAGATACTAGTTTGATTTTTTATACTCCCAAGCTCGCCCTGGTTCTGGTAATTTAGTATTTATTGATGAGGTTTTACCATGAATCAGACGTCACTTTCCGCATATGGCACTCCGATCGAACGTATAGAGCGCGCTCTTGAGGCATTACGTCAAGGTAAAGGTGTTATGGTACTTGACGACGAAAGCCGTGAAAACGAGGGTGATATTATTTTTGCCGCTGAAACAATGACAGTTGAACAGATGGCATTAACTATCCGCCATGGCAGTGGAATTGTTTGTCTTTGTATAACGGAAGAACGCCGTAAGCAGCTAGCATTACCAATGATGGTTGAAGAAAATTCCAGTCAGTTTCAAACCGCATTTACTATCACTATTGAGGCTTCTGAAGGGGTGACAACCGGGGTCTCGGCCAGTGATCGTTTAATGACTATTCGTAAAGCCATTGCCGATGATGCAAAGCCTACCGATCTTAATCGGCCAGGGCATGTTTTTCCGTTAAGAGCCCAACAAGGGGGAGTATTGCAGCGTCGCGGTCATACCGAAGCGACCATTGATTTGGTGACTTTAGCCGGTTTTAAGCCAGCAGGCGTTTTATGTGAGTTGACAAATGACGATGGTACCATGGCCCGTATGCCAGAAGTGCTTATCTTTGCCAAGCAACATGATATGCCGGTAATAACGATTGAAGATCTGGTAACCTATCGTCAGCAATTTACCCAAAAGGCCGGTTAGCCGACGGAATAAGCCATATTTCATGATGGAATTTTGTCCTATATGAGTTTTATGGTTAACCAGTGCTGTCATACTGGAAAGTGTTTATTAAATAACAAACACATTTTAAATCTATCGCTATAGAGTGGAAATATAGGCTGAGTGCTTAAACGAATAAATTTGCTTGGCTGAACTGAGGTGGAGTGCTCAGACAAAAAATAGTTGCTAATTAATTTGTCCGCCGGCTAATTTTATTGTCTATTTTTAATCTGCTAATCATAATAGTAACAACAGCAAGATAATGATTAGCTTGTCATTATCTTGCGCCTATGTTGCAAAAGTTAGTTTAGAATAATATGCGGATAAAAACGGGACAGATCCTGGGTAATTAATTGCTTGTCTTCTCGAATACCAATTCCTGCCGGTTGATCATTTACCAGCCAACTACCGATTAAGGTATAGTTATTTTCAAATTGAGGCAGGGGATAAAATTGTTGAATAATCATACCTTCTTCGCCATATGGGCCATCTATTGAGGCAATTTCACGTTCATTATCGATGATACGAATATTTGCCCCTTCGCGTGAAAAAATAGGTTTGATCACATAGCGATCCAGTTTCGGCGGATTAGCTTCAGCAAAATAAGCAGGTAACAGATTGGGATGATTAGGAAACATTTCCCATAACATAGGTAGTAATGCCTTGTTAGAAATAATGCTTTTCCAGGCTGGCTCTAACCACTTTACTCCGGCATCGGCTAACTTAGTAGAAAAAATCTCTCTAAACATAAACTCCCAAGGATATAATTTAAACAGATTGCTAATAACTTGATTATTAGGATCGGTAAATTGTCCTTTTTCACCTAAACCAATTTGATCAACATAGAGAAATTCGGTTGCAATATTGGCTTCGTAAGCACAGTCTTGTAAGTATTGGATAGTGCCGCGATCTTCGTCACTATCTTGACAGCAGGCAAAATGTAACCAGTTAAAGCCAAATGATTCACGTAGTTGCGTAAAGCGTTCAATAAGTTGCTCTTGTATACTATTAAATTGATCAGCATTGGCTGGTAAATTGCCAGCATTGATCTGATCTTCTAACCAGATCCACTGAAAAAATGCGCTTTCATATAAAGATGTGGGTGTATCTGCATTATTTTCTAATAATTTTGCCGGTGTTTTACCATCATAAGCTAAATCTAATCGGGAATAGAGTGAAGGTTGATTAGTTTTCCATGAGTGATTAACAAATTCCCAACAATGTTTAGGGATCTGAAATTTTAACAATAATTCCTCGTTATTCACTACTTTTTCCACCACTTGCAGGCACATTTGATGTATTTCAGCGGTGGTTGCTTCAAGATCTTCCACTTGTTGCATAGTAAATTGATAATAGGCATTTTCACACCAATAAGGTTCACCGTATAAGGTGTGAAAATGAAAACCAAATTCAGTTGCCTTTTCTTTCCAATCAGGGCGTTCAGTGATGGGCATCCTTATCATCGCCATTAACCTCCCATAGAACGCTGAGAAGACGAAGTGGCACTTTGACGCTGCATGTGAGCCTGTTGTTTAACAACTGATTCGCCGAAACCACCACGAGTGATAGTGGTCGTCGTTGCCGGTTTGGGGGCAAGAGCTGATGGCGGTACAGTCATTGTTCTGCCTCCCGCTACCGCCGGTCCATAGTTTTTGCGACTGGCATCCACAAATTTTCCATTGGCCGGACTTGCAGGATTGTTTGAGCTAAACAGAGGTTGCGCTGCAGGCGCTGGGGCATTTGCACCACCACCCATTAGGCGTCCCATCATATAACCTGCCATTAATGGCATCCAGAAACTACCACTTTGTCCACTGGCTTGATTTTCTGCCAAACCGGCTTGAGCTGGAGTTTGTGTTGCAGTTTGAGCTGTAGTTTGCGTTGCAATTTGGCTGGAAGCCTGAGTACATTTTTCTTCACCAAATTCAGCCACACAATCTTCACGTGTCGCATATTTAGGTGCAGTTTTTGCTGCTTCCTGCAATGCATTTTTATAAGCAAGCGAACATTGTTCACTTTGAGCGGGGTTTTTCTGGGCACAATCCTCTGCATTAGTATATAAAGATACGCTTTCGTCGCTTTGTTCACAAGCGGACAACATAAATACCGTACTAATCGCTAAGGCGACAGGTGCTAAGCGGTAGGCGCGCCAGCTTTTACGAAAAGCATCTTGATTAATATTCTTCGTGCGCTTTATTTTCATCATCATTTACCTATCCTAAAGGTCGAAATAAAAATCGTCAAACTAGGATAGAATAGGGTAATTACGGTGGAAATTAAAGCATAAAGCTGACAGAAATATGGCTATCAATCGGATTATTTATTTTAAGTGGTAAAAATACAACTTTTCTAATTAATTTTCGCTACACTAAAAAAACCCACAATATGTGGGCATTAATAAGCGAGTATTTATTTAATGTATTTGTGGAACATTCATCGGATTGATAATTGTATCCGGTGAGGTTGATAATGTTTTGCCTAAGCTATTATTTAAACGGATCAGATCGCTTTCATTTAACGTCCCACGAGCATACTGGATTTTCAGATCGTTAATCAGATAGTCATAACGTGCATTAGCTAGATTCTGTTTTGCCTGAAAAAGGGTTGTTGTTGCGTTCAACACGTCCACGATTGTTCGCGTGCCGACTTGATAGCCTGCTTCCATCGCATCTAACGAACTTTGTGCTGAAATGACTAATTGTTGGTAAGCCTTGATGCTACTAATAGAAGATATAACATTATTGTAGGAAGAGCGTACTATTTGAATAACATTGCGATAAGTACTTTCGAGCTGTTCGCTGGCACTAATATAACCATACTGTGCTTGTTCAACGCGTGAGTTAGTTTTGCCACCGGTATATAACGGCACACTTAACGTTAGTCCGACGCTATTTTGGCCAGTATAGCTAGTATCATTTCGGTTCCATAGATGATTAGCACTACCGTGATAATGAGTGTTGTTAACGCCCGTTGATGCTTCTAATCCAAGGGTAGGTAAATGTCCTGACTGTTCATAGCGAATATTTTCTCGCGCCAAATCTTGTGACAAACGCGCGCTGAGTAAACTTAAGTTGCGCGTTTCAGCATCTTCTAATAGTTTTTCTACTCGAGCAGGTGTTTGCGTGCGGAAGTGATCAATATTTAAAACGGCTAATTGGCTGTAATAGATGCCGCTAACTTGGCGTAATTTTTCCAACGCATTTTCTAATTGATTACGGCTCGATACTTCCTGCGCCAATACGCTGTCATAATTAGCACGGGCGTTTTGTACATCAGTAATAGCCACTAATCCTACGTTAAAACGTTGGGTTGTTTGATCTAACTGGCGATAAACGGCTTTTTTCTGGGCTTCAATATAGTCTAATAAGTCAATCGCGCGTAACACGTCAAAATAAGCTGTGGCAGTATCAAGAATTAATTTTTGTTGATTAGTTTGATAAGTAACATCAGCAATACCGGCGGTTTTTTCTTGTATGTCTAACTGTTGCCATTTTGACATATCAAAGATGGTTTGGGTGAGTTTAAGATTGGCGCCAAGTTGGTTGTTTTCTGTGTCTCGGTTATCACGATAACCGCTGTTATAGGTGAAATTTGCACCTAAACCTAATTGCGGCAGTAAAGGGCTTCGGGCTTCATTAATTTTTTCAAATGCTTGGTCGCGTTCTGCTAGTGATTTACGTAAATCTGGATTACTTTCTTTTGCTTTCTGATAGACTTGCAATAAATTTTCAGCTTGCCCTGTGGCACTTAGTCCCATTAGGCTAATGGTGATAAAAAGAGAGATAAATTTTTTCATTCTTATTCCTTGATTATGCAATTTATTATGCAATTTTTTGCTTTAGTTATCTCAGAAAAACATTAATACCGCTAATTTTAGCAGAATATGTCATTATTCCATGGTAGCTGTTTGTGCCATCTGCATGTTAAATCTGGTCGATGTTACATTATTTATAAGTTAATTTCCTTAAAAAACGTTATATAAGTCTCACTTTTTTGTCAGTTAATGCATATAAATTCAGAGAGTTTTTATGAGTGATAAAAAAAATTTACCCTTCAAGTTTAGCCAAAATGATGTGGAAATTACGGCTAAGTTCGATCTTTATAGTGGTTTTTTTCGTTTTGTAGAATACCGTTTTCGACATAAGTTGTTTAACGGGGGTTGGAGCAAGGAAATTCGACGTGAAGTTTTAGAACGGGGCAATGCGGGCGTTATTTTACCTTATGATCCTTGTCTTGATAAGGTCGTGTTAGTTGAACAAGTACGGCTCCCGGCGATTGAAACTAGCAAAACACCGTGGCTATTAGAAACTATTGCTGGCATGGTAGAACAAAATGAAAACTTAGAACAGCTAGTTCGTCGTGAAGCTAAAGAAGAAGCGGGTATTACCATTTTGCGTTGTCACTATGCACTAAGTTATCTTACTAGCCCAGGCGGCACCACTGAGCGTATTTATGTACATATCGGTGAAATTGATGCATTAGCAATCAAACCCGGCACCATACATGGATTGAACAGCGAAAATGAAGATATTCGTGTCCATGTTGTTAGTCGCGAACAAGCTTATCAATGGGTGGAATTAGGGGTAATTGATAACGCGGCTACTGTAATCGCAATACAGTGGTTACAATTAAATCATCTTAGATTGAAAAACAATTGGTTGAATAACTTAAAATAACTACTTATTCATAGATATAAAAAAGAAGTGTGTATCAGCCAACAGTTATTGATAAAGTATTAATGTTAAAATAACGTATAAAGTAGGTAGAAACTAAGGAAATTGCTTGGATAGTCTGTTTAAATTAACAACAAAGCAAAAAAATTTAGTGAGGATCTTACAAATTACTGATACTCACCTTTTTGCTAATGTTGATGATACTCTACTTGGCGTCAATACTTTTGCTAGTTTTCATGCAGTGATTGATGCAATTTTAGCGCGCAATGAAAATGTTGATCTGGTTGTCGCTACCGGTGATTTGGCTCAAGATCAATCCGCCCAAGCCTATCAGCATTTTGCAGAAGGGATCAAACGGTTGGCTGCTCCTTGTGTTTGGTTGCCAGGCAATCATGATTATCAACCGGCAATGGTAGCTACTTTAGCGAAAGCAGGAATTTTACCCTCTAAACAGGTGCTAATTAATGATAATTGGCAAATCCTTATGTTGGACAGCCAAATTCAGGGTGCGGTACATGGGAAATTGTCCAATCAACAATTGTTATGGATGAAAAGCTGTTTTGATGCCTACAATGAGCGTAGTCATTTACTGATGTTACATCATCATCCTTTACCATCGGGTTGTACCTGGCTTGATCAACATTGCTTGCGTAATTCTCATATTGTGGCTGACTATTTAAAGCAATATCCGCAAATTAAAGCAATTTTATGTGGGCATATTCATCAAGAAATAGATGAATATTGGCAAGGGATCCGCATGATGGCAACACCATCAACTTGTATCCAATTTAAACCTCATTGTACTAATTTTACATTAGATATTCTGGCACCGGGATGGCGTTATCTTGATCTTTCTATCAATGATGACGGTGAAAATGTGTTGGATACCCAAGTTTTCAGATTGGCTAGTGATAAATACCGTCCAGATTTGGATTCAGGCGGTTATTAATGTCAACATTAATTTATATTCATGGTTTTAATAGTTCCCCTCTATCACAGAAGGCAAATAGCTTAAAAACTTGGTTAAGCGGGCAACACCCAGAAGTTAATATGCTGATACCCCAGCTTCCTTGTTATCCGGCAGAAACGATTGAGTTACTACAGAATCTCGTAACGGCCCATGCGGGAGAGCCGATTGGCGTGATAGGTTCTTCCTTGGGTGGTTATTTTGCTATTTGGTTATCGCAAAAATTTAGTTTACCCGCAGTTATTGTCAATCCAGCAGTACGCCCCTTGATTTGTTTCAACAGTATTTAGGTGAGCAAGTCAATCCTTACACAAAGGAATGCTACATTTTGCAACCCCATCATTTAAATGAACTGCAAGAGATACAAATTAAGACATTAACGGCACCTGATCTGATTTGGTTATTACAACAAACTGGTGATGAAATATTGGACTATCGTCAAGCTGTTACCTATCTTATGGAGTGTAAGCAAACAATTGAGTCAGGAGGTAACCATGCTTTTGTTGGATTTGACTACTATTTTCCACAAATTATGCGTTTTTTAGCTTTGGCAAAGACAAAATAAGTAAAAAATTATTCAAAATAGCTGAATCACTGTTATTATCATCAGTATCTCAGCATTTATTTGCCTAATTAATCGTCAATTACCGCAGAAAATAATATGACTCAATCTAATTATAATGCAGAGGCAATCGAGGTCCTCAGTGGTTTAGAACCTGTACGTCGTCGCCCGGGCATGTACACCGATACCTCTCGACCAAATCATCTGGCGCAGGAAGTTATTGATAACAGTGTCGATGAGGCGCTTGCCGGTTATGCCAAACGTATCGATGTCATCTTGTATGAAGATCAGTCGCTGGAAGTGATTGATGATGGCCGAGGTATGCCCGTTGATATCCACCCGGAAAAGAAAGTGCCAGCTGTAGAGCTGATTTTGGGGCATTTACATGCTGGGGGAAAATTTTCTAATAAAAATTATCAATTCTCTGGCGGGCTACATGGTGTTGGTATTTCCGTAGTGAATGCGTTATCAAAACGTATTGAAGTAACTGTCAGTCGTGATAGCCAAATATACCGAATAGCTTTTGAAAATGGCGAAAAAGTTCAGGAACTCGAGGTAATTGGTAGTTGTGCTAAACGGACAACCGGGACTGGTGTGCGTTTTTGGCCCGATAGCCATTTTTTTGACAACCCACGATTTTCTATTTCACGTTTAGTACACATATTAAAAGCCAAGGCTGTGCTATGCCCTGGTGTTGAAATCATCTTTAAGGATAAAATAAATAATACTGAGCAGACATGGCGTTATAACGATGGCTTAACCGACTATCTAATGGAGGCAGTGAACGGTTTAGTTACTTTACCGGAAAAAGCGTTTGTTGGTAATTTTGCTGGCCAATTAGAAATGGTCGATTGGGCATTGCTCTGGTTACCAGAGGGTGGGGAACTATTAACCGAGAGTTATGTTAACCTTATTCCAACGGCACAAGGTGGTACCCATGTTAATGGATTACGTCAAGGTTTGCTGGATGCGATGAGGGAGTTTTGTGAATACCGTAATTTACTTCCCCGCGGTGTGAAATTAACGGGTGATGATATTTGGGAACGCTGTGCTTATGTTCTATCAGTTAAAATGCAAGATCCTCAATTTGCCGGCCAGACTAAAGAACGTCTTTCTTCTCGCCAGAGCGCTGCGTTTGTTTCCGGTGTGGTAAAAGATGCTTTTAGTTTGTGGTTAAACCAAAATGTTCAAGAAGCTGAGCAATTAGCGGAGCTCACCATCTCTAGTGCGCAAAGGCGTCTACGCGCAGCGAAAAAAGTTGTGCGCAAAAAACTGACCAGCGGGCCTGCGTTACCCGGTAAGCTAGCCGATTGTACATCTCAAGATCTTAATTTCACTGAACTATTTTTAGTTGAGGGCGATTCAGCCGGTGGATCGGCTAAGCAGGCTCGTGATCGTGAATATCAGGCGATTATGCCGTTAAGAGGCAAGATACTGAATACCTGGGAAGTTTCTTCCGATGAAGTTTTAGCTTCACAGGAAGTTCATGATATCTCAGTGGCTATTGGTATCGATCCAGACAGCAATGATCTTAGCCAGCTCCGTTACGGTAAGATTTGTGTTCTGGCCGATGCAGATTCGGATGGATTGCATATTGCAACATTACTCTGCGCGCTTTTTGTTCGCCACTTTCCCGCTTTAGTAAAAGCAGGCCATATTTATATTGCTATGCCACCTTTATATCGTATTGATCTAGGTAAAGAAGTCTATTATGCCCTCGATGAAGGTGAAAAGGCTGCTGTTCTCGATCGGCTAAGTTATAAGCGTGGCAAACCGAATGTCCAGCGCTTTAAAGGGTTAGGTGAGATGAATCCGACGCAATTACGTGAAACCACGCTTGATCCTAATACACGACGCTTAGTCCAACTCATTATTAATGATGATAATTATCAAGAAACACTAGCGATGATGGATATGCTACTGGCGAAAAAACGGGCAGAAGATCGTCGAAATTGGTTACAAGATAAAGGCGATGCGATAGAAATTGAAGTGTAATCGACACTGTTAATCAGAGACTGAGGAATTAAATGAATGAGTGAGATAACTCACGATGGTGTAGAGCAACAACCACTTTACACCTTTACCGAAAATGCCTATCTCAATTATTCCATGTACGTCATCATGGACAGAGCATTGCCATTTATTGGCGATGGGTTAAAACCTGTTCAACGCCGAATTGTTTATGCCATGTCTGAGCTTGGTTTGAGTAATGCGGCTAAATACAAAAAATCAGCACGTACAGTCGGTGATGTATTGGGGAAATATCATCCACATGGTGATAGTGCTTGTTATGAGGCTATGGTGTTGATGGCACAACCGTTTTCCTATCGTTATCCATTAGTTGATGGCCAGGGGAACTGGGGAGCACCCGATGATCCTAAGTCATTTGCTGCGATGCGCTACACTGAATCAAGATTGTCAAAATACGCGGAAACGCTACTTAGTGAATTAGGATTAGGAACAGTAGCCTGGACGCCTAACTTTGATGGAACATTAACTGAACCCAAAACCCTACCGGCAAGATTACCCAATATACTGTTAAATGGTACCACAGGGATTGCAGTTGGTATGGCGACCGATATTCCGCCACATAATGCTCGTGAAGTAGCAAGTGCATTAGTTGCTTTACTGGAAAATCCAAAAGCTGATCTTAATATGTTGATGAATTTTATTCCTGCTCCTGATTACCCAACAGAAGCAGAGATTATTTCATCAAAAGAAGATATTCAAAAAATTTACCAAACAGGCCGTGGTTCTATTCGGCTACGTGCCGTATGGGAAATGGATGATGGTAATGCTGTTATTACTGCACTGCCTCATCAGGTATCTGGTGCTAAAGTGTTAGAACAGATTGCTTCACAAATGCGCGCCAAAAAATTACCGATGGTAGAAGATTTACGCGATGAGTCAGATCATGAAAACCCGACACGTTTAGTGATTGTACCAAGAAGTAATCGGATTGATTTAGAACAAGTGATGACGCATTTATTTGCCACGACGGATCTAGAAAAAAGTTATCGGGTCAATTTGAATATGATTGGTTTGGATAATCGCCCAGCAGTTAAAGGACTGGTTGAAATTTTAAATGAATGGTTATTATTTCGACGAGAAACTGTGCGTAACCGCTTAAATCATCGTTTAGAAAAAGTATTAAAACGCTTACATATTCTTGACGGTTTATTAATAGCTTATCTGAATATAGATGAGGTTATCCATATTATCCGTAATGAAGATGAGCCTAAAGCCGTATTAGTGGCTCGTTTTGCTCTTTCAGAAACTCAGGCTGAATCTATCCTGGAATTGAAATTGCGTCATTTGGCTAAACTAGAGGAGTTTAAGTTACGTGGCGAGCAAGATGAATTAGCGAAAGAGCGTGATCAACTACAAGCTATTTTGGGTTCTGAACGTCGTTTAAACACCTTAATCAAGAAAGAAATTGAAACAGATGCACAGACCTATGGGGATGATCGTCGCTCACCGCTTAAGGAGCGTATTGAAGCAAAAGCCATGAATGAACATGATATTTTGCCTTCTGAGCCGGTTACTATTGTCCTTTCTGTTATGGGATGGGTGAGAAGCGCAAAAGGTCATGATATTGATCCGACTAACCTTAATTATAAAGCGGGTGATGGTTTCCGTAGTGCAGCAAAAGGTAAAACTAATCAACCGGTCGTTTTTCTTGATAGCACAGGGCGGAGTTATTCATTAGATCCGCTTGATCTTCCTTCTGCACGAGGGCAGGGAGAACCTCTTACTGGCAAATTGGCATTACCACCTGGCGCAACGACTGAACATGTATTGACAGCGCCTGAAGAGCAAAAATATTTGTTGGCATCGGATGCGGGGTATGGGTTTATCTGTACCTTTAGTGATTTAGTAGCAAAAAATAAAGCAGGTAAGGCATTAATTACCTTACCGAATAATGCTAAGGTATTAGCACCATTAGAAGTTAACAATGAACAGCAAGATTTATTATTAGCAATTACTAAAGCAGGCCGAATGCTAATATTTCCTGTTAGCGATCTCCCACAGCTTTCTAAAGGAAAAGGTAATAAAATTATTAATATTTCTGCTGCTCAATCAGCCAGCGGAGAGGATCTGCTAGTTTGGTTAATATTTTTGCAGCCTCAGTCTTCAATTACACTCTATTTGGGTAAACGAAAAATGAAATTAAATCCAGAAGATTTGCAAAAATATCGTGCTGAACGAGGTCGTAAAGGTTCTCCATTACCTCGTGGATTACAGAGTATTGAGCGTATAGAAGTAACACCTGCTAGTAATAAATAATCTTCGATTGTTTTTATAGATGGGTGAAGTTACTTATTACTTGAGGTAAATATGTTAGCTATTGTTCGTATTATTATTGTGATCCTATTTACGATATTGGTTTGCGTGTTAGGATGTTTTTTTTGCTTATTTAGTCCAAGAAATCCAAGCCATGTTATGCGCTTTGGCCGGCTGTTTGGTAAATTATCTTATGTTTTTGGTATTACCATTATTAGTCGAGTGCCAGCTGAAGCCAAAGATTACGGTCCCAGTATCTATATAGGTAATCATCAAAATAACTATGATATGGTGACGATGTCAAATGCAGTACAGCCAAATACCGTTACTGTTGGGAAAAAAAACTTAGTCTTTATTCCTTTTTTTGGTCCGCTATATTGGTTGTCTGGTAATATTCTTATTGATAGGGCTAATCGAACTAAAGCGCACAATACCATTTCGCAGGTTGTTCAACAGATCAAAAAAAGAAAAATTTCTGTTTGGATGTTTCCTGAGGGAACCCGTAGTCGTGGTCGAGGTTTACTGCCATTTAAAACCGGTGCATTTTATGCAGCAATTGCAGCAGGTGTGCCAATAATACCGGTCTTTTTATCTGAAACAGAAGGGCGCATTAAACTAAATCGTTGGAATAATGGAGTAGTGATCGTCGAAATGCTACCGCCTATTGACACAACAAAGTATAATCGAGAAAACGTGCGTGAATTGGCAGATTATTGCCATGATTTATTTAAAGCTAAAATTGCAGAATTAAATAAAGAAGTAGCAGAAATAGAGCAAAAAATGAAATAAAATTTAAGTTCATTTTCAAGCAAATTAGTTTCTAAATGATCATATTTAACAATATATTAATATTTGGCGTTGTAGCAATCTATTGTCTTAATTGAATAGAGTTATCAAATAATTGGGATAACACAATTACTAGCAGATAGTAGGATAAGTATATTTCCTTTATGAACAATAAATGGCGCTAGCTTATTAATGATTTTGTGGAGAGGCTATGTCACTAAGTCGGCGTCGATTTCTTAAGCTATCAAGTATAGCAATGAGTGTTTCTATGCTTCCTACTGCGGTTAGAGCAGAAAAAAATGCAGGATACCCATTATTACCAATCCCGCCTCTGTTAGAATCTCATTTGGGTCAACCGTTGTTTCTTACGTTGAAAAAATCTTATTGGTCTTTTGATGGTAGCCATCGTACTACGACTATTGGTTGCAATGGTTATTATTTAGGGCCAACCATTCGAGTAGAAACGGATAGTGATTTGAAATTGGTATATAGTAATCGACTCTCTGAAGAAGTTGCTATGACAGTCAGTGGGTTACAAGTTCCAGGTACTCAAATTGGTGGGGCAGCCAGATTAATGTCACCCAATGTTGATTGGTCGCCGGTACTGCCGATCCGTCAACCCGCTGCGACCTGTTGGTATCATGCGAATACACCTGGCAAGATGGCAAGACAAATTCATGATGGTTTGGTTGGTATGTGGATTGTGTCTGATAAGACCAGTAAGAATTTAAATATTCCTAATCATTACGGCGTGGATGATTTTCCTATTATTATGCAAGATAAACGGCTAGATAGTTTTGGAACACCACACTATAAAGCGACAGCGGAAGGTTTTTTAGGTGATACTTTATTAGTTAATGGTGTGCAGGAGCCGTATATTAAAGTCGCTCGCGGCTGGATCCGCTTACGGTTACTTAATGCATCAAATTCAAGACGCTACGTATTGGAAATCAGTGATAAGCGACCATTTTTTTTGATAGCGAGTGATCAAGGGTTACTACCTGCTCCGGTGAGTATCGATAAATTACCTATGGCGCCTGGCGAGCGTCGAGAAGTATTAATTGATATGTCCAAAACAGAGTTATTGACGATAACGGCTGGCAGAGCGGCAGGTATTATGGATCGGATTAAAGGACTTTTCGAACCATCAACTTTATTAAATTCGACCAAGGTTTTAACCATTTGTTCATCAGGGCTATTATCATTGGTAACCGATAATTTACCAAAAACACTGGTTAATGACACTAGCCAAATCACATCGACTATTCGTAATCGTGAAGTGACCCTTAGTAAACCTTTTGGCATTAATGGTATGATGCGGGATGTAAATCGTATTGACTTAATCACTCAGCAGGGAGCATGGGAACGCTGGATAGTAAAAGCGCATGAGCCTCAAGCATTTCATATTGAAGGTGTTCGTTTCAAAGTTATTAATCATAATGGTGTTGTACCTGGCCCAGAGGATTATGGCTGGAAAGATACAGTATGGATAAATGGCTACAGTGAATTATTAGTTAATATGCTACAACCGTCTTATGATCATTTTCCTTTTTTGTATTTTAGTCAAAATTTAGAGAAAGCGGATAAAGGCTCAACTGCACAGATGGTGATCAACCCATCAGCTTAATTTATTTCTATAATATAGAATATTTTTGCGGCTGATTAATAAAAAAGTAATTTGTATTATTTTATGTTTTTATTATTTTGATTGTTATTTATTATTTAAAATTATCTATATAATAGTAATTAATGATTTGATTGTTTTTATAAAAATGTAGATTTATTGAAGAGTGATTGAATTTTTTAAATGTAAAATCCAATTTTCTATTATGCCAATATGGTGACCTAATGAATATTAGTTTAATCGCAGCAATGGCGGCGGATCAGGTAATTGGTTTGGAAAATAACATGCCATGGGTGTTATCCGGTGATTTAGCCTGGTTTAAGCGTAATACGTTAAATAAGCCAGTTATAATGGGACGTATAACTTATGAAGCTATAGGTAAACCTTTACCTCAACGTTTGAATATTATTCTTAGTCAAACACATTCGAGTAATGATAAAGGCGTTGTTTGGGTTAACTCAGTTGACGAGGCACTAGCCGCAGCTGGGGAAGTAGAAGAAATAATGATTATAGGCGGGGGGAAAATTTATGAATTATTCTTACCTCTGGCAAATCGTCTTTATTTAACGCATGTAGATGCAGAAGTGATTGGTGATACCTATTTTCCTGTTTATGAACCTGATGAGTGGGATTCCGTATTTACTGAATACCATGAAGCAGATGAAAAAAATTCTCATAATTATTGTTTTGAGATATTAGAACGTCGCTCACAAAGCTAAGTGAGACTCCTAGTGGTAATAAAAAATCGAAGGCTAACACTTCGGTTTTTTATTATTAATTTGAATTAGGTGATGTTAAATATATAAATAAAAATTAAATTTGTATTATTAATTAAATAATTTAAGTCAAATAGTTATAAATAGGGGTTTATTTAAATAGGTTTATAATCATTATTTTAGTAATATTAAAACAAAATTAATTAGTTTATTAGTTATATTCTATTATCTGCTGTTTAGCGACAAGTATAGTGTTAGTTATCTTTTAGTAAATGCAGGCTGGCTAAAATATTTTTTGTCCTCCCAACGAAGTAAAGTCAGTTTTCCTCCCCAGCAACAACCGGTATCAAGTCCATAAATCCCTTTAGGCGTTCCTTTCCCTTCCAGGGAAGCCCAGTGACCAAAAATAATGGCATATTCTGGTGGAATTTTTCGTGGCAGATCAAACCAAGGCTTTAAAGGCGGAGGGGTGTTTTCAGGTTTATTTTTCCAGGCCATATTTAACTGACCGTCAGGAAAACAATAGCGCATCCGGGTTAGGACATTGGTACTAAAACGTAAACGGGATAATCCTGTTAAATTGGGCGACCAGTTGTTCGGCATATCACCATACATAGAGTCGATAAATAAAGGATAGGTATCACTACTAAGAACAGCCTCTACTTCTCTAGCACACATCTGGGCTGTTGCTAAGTCCCATTGCGGTGTGATCCCAGCATGTGCCATGATGATTTTTTCCTTATTGTCCACTTGTAATAGCGGCTGACGTCGTAACCAATTAACTAGTTCATTAGCATCAGGGGCGGTTAGTAATTTTTTCAGTTTGTCTTTAGGTTTATTATGACTAATGTTGGCATATACACCGATAAGATGGAGATCATGATTACCTAGTACCATTCTGACGGATGAGCCTAATGTTTTAATGTAACGTAAAACTTTTAGAGAATCCGGGCCACGGGCGACCAGATCACCGGTGAGCCATAAAACATCTTTTTGTGGCTCAAATTTTACTTGTTTGAGAAGTGCCTTAAGTTCACGATAGCAACCGTGAATATCTCCGATAAGATAAGTAGCCATAATTAGTTTATAAGTGTTGGGATAGCAAGACGAAAGACTGGGATATCAACATAAAAATTTTTACCATCATTATCTAACATTACATAATGGCCTTCCATAGTTCCCATTGGCGTTTCTATAATAGCGCCACTGGTATAACGATATTCGGCGCCGGGTTGAATGATGGGTTGTTCTCCTACAACACCCTGGCCTTGTACTTCGGTGCGTTTACCATCACTATTAGTAATTAGCCAATAGCGGCTGATTAACTGTACTGGTGTACGGCCAAGATTACGAATAGAAATCGTATAGGCAAAAACAAACCGGGCTTCTTCTGGTAAAGATTGATTTTCAATATAGACACTTTGAACTTGTATGCAGATGTTTGGTTCATTTAGCATAGTGCCCCCAAAGTTTATCACTATCAGATCGTGGTTTTAGCCAATTGGCAGGCTAACTTACAATAATTTTCTACTGAAATATTTTCCGCGCGACAGTTAGGATCAATACCTAATTGTTCAAAATCCTGCACGCTAAATAAATCACTTAAACTATTACGAATCGTCTTACGGCGTTGATTAAATGCCTGGGTAGTAATACGACTTAATAATTTGACATCACAAATAGGGTAAGGGTTTCGTTGATGAGGAATTAAACGTACTACAGCTGAATCCACTTTTGGTGCTGGGGTAAAAGCCGAGGGAGGTACGGCTAGAATAGGGATTATCTGACAATAATATTGCGCCATAACGCTAAGACGACCATATGCTTTAGTATTTGGTCCTGCGACTAAGCGATTAACAACCTCTTTTTGTAGCATAAAGTTCATGTCAGCGATAGCGGTAGTATAAGTGAAAAGATGGAACATTAATGGGGTTGAAATATTATAAGGCAGGTTACCGAACACTCTAAGGGGTTGACCTTTTTCTTTCGCTATTGCGCCAAAATCGATCGTCATGGCATCGTTTTGTATAATTGTTAGTTTCGCCCTAAGTGCAGGGTGGGCGGCTAAACGGGCAGCAAGATCACGATCTAACTCAATTACTGTCATATTCTCTATCTGGTCACTGATGGGTAACGTCAGGGCGCCTAAACCAGGACCGATTTCAACAATAGCTTGATTAGGTTTTGGGTTAAATGCAGTCACCATACTGTCAATAATAAATGGGTCAGTTAAAAAATTTTGCCCAAAGCGCTTACGGGCAAAGTGCCCTTGATGGATTCGTTTATTCATTGTTATTTTGTATCATGCTAATAGCTAATTTTAAGGCAGTTATAAAACTGTTTGCATTTGCTTGCCCACTTCCTGCCAGCTCGATGGCGGTACCATGGTCAACCGATGTACGGATAAAGGGTAAGCCTAAAGTAATGTTTACCGCGTGACCAAAACCTTGATATTTTAGCACAGGTAGACCTTGATCGTGATACATGGCTAAGATTGCATCAGCTTGGTTCAGATATTTTGGCTGGAATAGGCTATCCGCTGGGAAAGGGCCATAAAGTTGCAATCCTTCATGACGCAATTTCTGGATAACTGGGATAATAGTGTCGATTTCCTCATGTCCCATATGTCCGCCTTCGCCGGCATGAGGATTTAATCCACAGATATAGATAGCGGGTGTTTTAATGCCAAATTTAGATTTTAACTCATTATTTAAAATATAAATAACTTGTTGTAGGCTCTCAAAAGTAATGGCATCTGCAACCTGTTTGAGCGGTATATGGGTCGTTGCCAGCGCGACACGCAATGTTTCTGTCGCTAACATCATGACCACTTTTTGGGCTTTACTTCTATCAGCAAAAAATTCAGTATGACCGGTAAAAGAAATGCCTGCATCATTGATAATTCCTTTATGGACAGGGCCGGTAACTAATGCTGAAAATTCACCGGTCATACAGCCATCACATGCGCGACTAAGGGTTTCTATTACATACGGGCTATTTTGTTTATTTAGTTGGCCTGTTTTGACTTCTGTGGGTAATTTTATCGGTAAAACCGTCAGTGTTTTGGCAGCTTGGCCGTTATTCAGAGAATCAGGCGAATAGATAGTTAATTCTAATTCTAAACCAAGTTGATTAGCCCGAGTTAGTAGCAGGTCTGGATCAGCACAAGCAACTAATCTAACCGGCCAATTTTGTTGAGCCAGTTGGATCAAAAGATCAGGACCTACCCCGGCCGGTTCACCCGGGGTGAGAACGATAGCGTTAGTTATTTTTCCCATAAAAATTACTGTGCATCACTATCATTAAGAATTTTTACATAGGCAGATGCGCGTAGCTCTTGCATCCAAATTTGTGCTTCTTCATTAAATTTACGATTGAATAACAGACGGTAGGCATGATCTTTCTGTGCTACATCGGTTTTATCAACTTGGCGCGTATCTTCTAACTGAATAAGATGCCAACCAAAAGAAGAGTGGATTGGCTGACTTATTTCCCCTTTACTTAACCGCATTAAACCATCACGAAATGCTGGATCATAAACATTGGGCATATTCCAACCAAGTTCACCACCTCGTAACGCAGAACCAGGATCTTGTGAGTATTTTTTAGCTGCTTCGGCAAAAGTTATTTGACCCGTTTTAATTTGCTGCGCAATTTGTTGTATTTTTGCGTGCGCTTGTTCGTTATTCATAATAGGTGAGAGCTTAATAAGAATATGGCGAGCTTTTACTTCGGTGACTGAAATGGGCATATTGTCACGTTGTATATCATTAAGTTTTAAGATATGAAATCCGACACTAGAACGTATAGGCCCAATGATATCACCTTTTTTCGCATGCTGAACTTGTTGAGCAAAAACGGTTGGCAATTCTTCCGCTTTACTCCAGCCCATTTGCCCACCTTTTAAGGCATTAGGGTCGGCAGAGTAAGTAATGGCAAGTTTACCAAAATCAGCGCCTTGCTTTAATTGAGCAATAATTTTATTTACCGTATCCATTGCTGATTGACTTTGTGCATTGGTTGGATTTTCTGGTAATGGGATCAAAATATGACTTAAGTTTACATTAGCATCCTGGCCGGCTTGCGAATTAAGTTGGGCAGCTAATGAATCGACTTCTTGCGGCAGAATAGTGATCCTCCGACGAACTTCATTATTACGTACTTCTGCGATCATCATTTCTCTACGAACATCGCTACGGTAATTTTGTAAATTGATGCCATCCATCGACAATCGTTGTTGCAATTGGCCAAGAGTTAATCCATTTTGTGCTGCAATATTGGCGATAGTAACGTCTATGGCTTGATCAGGAATTTGGATCTGCATTTTTTCAGCTATTTGCATAATAATTTTATCTATGATCAAACGTTCTAATATTTGGTGACGTAATGCATTTTCATCGGGAATTTGTTGTCCTGCATTTCTGGCGTTTATTCTTACGATATCTAGCATACTATCTACGTCACTTTGTAGCACAACGCCATCGTTAACGATAGCAGTCACTTTATCCAATTGCTGTAGCGCTGCTAGTGTGGTGGTACTGACTGAGAACAACAAGCCAATAATCAGTTTTCTCCAATAATTCATAAAATTCTCATTTTGTTCGATTATATTACGGTTTGATCCTATTTCAGGTTTCTTCTATTTGATAGATAAAAATATCAATTTTATTAGAAGGCTCGTTGATAAGGTAAAATACCACTAGCAAGCATATCCTGACTTCCCAAATTATGATTATTATTTAGGCCTTTTAGTTCCACATTGATTGACCATCGATTATCATAGTCACTACTGAAGTTTTGTTGTTGCCATCCCACAATTTTACGCTCATAACCCATATTAATTGACCAGCAGCAAGTACTATATTGTAAACCGATCAATCGACTCGCGGGTTGGTTTTCTTTCAAATCATAATAGTATGAGCCAACGAAGCCCCACTGATCGCCTAAAGGCCAACTTACTACCGCGCCAATTTGGGAAATTCCTTTTTGAAAGGCTGGTGCGGCTTCTTTAAGAGTTGCTTGAATATAATCGCGATCGACGAAACGATAATTCAGCTGCACTAAGCGATCTGAATCCAGACGATATTCTGTTATCACATTACCCATAGTAATATCACCCAGACGTCTATCATACTGGAGTCCGCCACGTAATCCCCAGTTATCAGTTAGTCGTAAATAAGCATCGCCCGCCCATAATAGTGAGCCAGTATTACTTTTATCTTCAATAGGCAAATCGGAATCTTCGGTTCTTGGACGTTCAAAATAGTATATTTGGCCGACAGAAAAATTAAACCGTTCAGTTAATTCTTCATCATAAATACGTGTAGTAATACCGGTTGTCAATTGGTTAGCAGAAGCGATACGATCGAGTCCACTATAGATGCGGTTACGGAATAAACCGTTATAGTCAGCCTGTAGTAAGGAAGAATCATAATTATTAATATCACTTTGATCACGATAAGGCACGTAAAGATATTGAACCCGAGGTTCTAACGTTTGTACATAATTGCTATTGATCAATAGGTCGCGTTCAAAAACCAGTTTTGCATCAGAAGTTAACGCGGGTAAGATACGAGTAACCTGTTTTTTCAGATTGCTATTAGCCAGGTTGGCAGGGATATCCTGATCATAATAGGTCGCCATCACCTTTACCGTATTGTTAATACTTGCCCAATCATTAGATAATGGCAGATTAAGTTCTGGTTCGATGTGTAACCGTGTGGCATCCGGATTATTGGCTCCAACACTAGTAATACGCGCTGCTTGAGCATAAGTTTTTAGATCAAATGGCCCCAAATCATTTTTATAATAGTTAAGATCTAATTGAGGTTCAGTTTTATAGGCTTTACTATTAGGTGAATCAACAAAAACCTGAAATTGTTTATGTGTTAAGGTTGCATTCCAGTTTGGTTGTGCATAACCGACACTGAATTTTTGGGTGGCATAACCGTCAGTACTATTACCATATTTAGAAGTAAAATCGGTGAAATATTTTGAATCACTGACTTTTGTATAATCAATATTAAAGCGCCATACCTGATCGAGTACGCCAGAATGGCCCCAATATAACAACCAGCGATCATCACTATCACGAGCGGGATACTTGCCACTATTTTTATCTTTAATATAGCTGCGATCGTGCTTTAGCCAATCAACGGCAAGGGTACCGGCTCCAGCAATAGTTAGATAACGAAATTCGTTATTCAGTTTTACGCCACGAAAAGTCATAAATTGTGGTGTAATGGTGGCATCGTAATTAGGTGCAATATTCCAGTAAAAGGGGAGCGCGAAATCTAATCCTGAACCTTTAGAATAACTACCATTAGGTAATAAAAAACCGGAACGACGCTTATTGCCAATAGGTAATTGTAAATAAGGGCTATAAAAAACCGGTACATTAGCAATACGAAAGCGCGCATTCCATATTTCGGCAACTTCTTCTTCGCGATCTAAAATAACTTCTGAGCCAACAACACTCCAGCTATCATTACCGGGGAGGCAAGCAGTAAACATGCCTTTTTCTAAAATGGTATAGCGATTTTCACCCCGCAATTTCATTTTATTTGCGTAGCCGCGTCCCTGACGGCCTACCATTAAATAATCACCTTTTTCAACATCGGTATCTTTATTATTCAGATTTGACCATGCTTTAGGCCCTTTTAGGATAATTTGTGGATCATCATAATGTACATTTCCCGTTGCGACCACCGTACGCACTGGGTTTTGGCTCGTCGTTTCTGTTTGGGTCAATTTAACTTCATCGGCAGTGAGGGTCTGGTTACCTTGTTGAATATCTACATTACCTTTATACGCGATGAAATGAGGATATTCACCAGCCACATCTTTTGCGGTGATATGGACGGGTAGATCATTGGGATTACCTTTCACGATGGGTTTAGTATATACCGGTACCCCTAGCATGCATTGTTCTGTTAGATCAGCATGGGCATGTTGGCTATGAACAGCTATCCAAATCATGGTAGCAAGTAGTGTCGGGTGACTTTTTTTCATCATTCTGTATGTAGTTCCTTCATCGATATTATCGTGTAGGCAAAAGTTCAACAATTAACGTACTTAACGGTTCTTGTCTGTATAAAACCATCAGCTATATATTTCAGGTTATTAGGCACAGAGTAGAATGAGTAGTATGATAATGCAAAATTATACTCAGGGCATTGGGGAATTGAGAAGTTTATGCGGTATTGGGGAAAAATTATTGGTGTAATGTTGGGGATCATGTCTGGCACTCATATTTGGGGTGTTATCATCGGTTTCATTATCGGTCATGCATATGATAAAGCATCAGAACAGCAAAATTTAGAGAAAACAGGCGCTAAACAGAACCGTCAGGCACTTTTTTTCGTCAGCACATTTCAAATTTTAGGCCATCTGACTAAAGCAAAAGGTCGAGTCACTGAAGTTGATATTAAACTGGCAACAAACCTAATGGACAGAATGCAGTTGCATGGCGATGCCAGAATTTCAGCACAAAATGCTTTTAGAGAAGGTAAAGAGCAAAAATTTCCTCTAAGGGAAACGCTGAAAAAATTACGTCGAGCTTGTTTTGGTCGATTTGATCTTATTCAGATGTTTCTGGAAATTCAAATACAAGCTGCTTTTGCTGATGGCGCTTTACATCCTAATGAGCGAAAAGTGTTGTTTATTATTGCAGAAGAGTTAGGCATTTCACATAATCAGTTTGAACAGTTCTTGCATATGATGGAAGGTGGCCGACGGTTTGAACATAGTAGTAACTATTCTTATGGTTCCAATCGCTATCGACATACTGCCCAAGGACCAACATTAGCAGATGCTTGTAAGGTATTAGGTGTGCAACCTAATGATGAACAAACCAAAATTAAACGTGCCTATCGCAAATTAATGGCTGAACATCATCCAGATAAATTGGTGGCTAAAGGGTTACCACCAGAAATGATGGAAATTGCTAAACAAAAAGCACAATCAATTCAAGCTGCTTATGATTTGATCAAGAAAGAACGTCATTTCAAATAATTTATAGTGTTAAACGTTTGTTGAATAAGTTTTCCAACTGCTAAAAATCTGCTTTACAAGTAAAATGGATAGGCGATCCATAAATTGGGTGAGTAATGTAAAGCTCTTCTGCATGTAATTGCAGGCGTGAGGAGAGTATTAGCGCCGCGTTATGGGCATAAAATCGATCACCAATAATGGGATGGCCGAGTGAAAGCAGATGAACACGTAATTGGTGGGAACGACCTGTAATCGGAATAAGTTTGACCAGCGTTGTTTGTTCTTCGTAAGCTAACACTTCGTATTTAGTTTGTGCTGGTTTACCGGTTGTAAAGCACACTTTTTGTTTAGGTCGATTTGGCCAATCGCAGATCAGCGGCAGATCGATGAGTCCTTTTTTATTGCTAATATGACCCCAAACTCTTGCCTGATAAATTTTTTGCGGTTCTCTTTCGCGGAATTGACGTTTTAACTCTTTTTCTACGGTTTTATTCAATGCCACGACCATAATTCCGCTGGTTGCCATATCCAGGCGATGAACAGATTCTGCGGTTGGGAAATCCGCCTGAACTCGTGTCATTATACTATCTTTATGTTCGGCCGCTTTACCCGGTACTGATAACAGGCCACTAGGTTTGTTAACCACAATAATATGCTGATCTTGATAAAGAATATGCAGCCATGGATCGGTAGGCGGATGGTAAAACATCTCAGTTGCTCCAACGTGGCCAGAAACTTTATTGTTTCTGGCAATTAATAATTACTGATGGGTAACAATCACCAGGCGTATAGCATCTAATCGCCAATTAGCTTGCTCAATATTGAGCAATAGCTGTTGGCGTTCATGTTCAATAGCGCTTAATTCATCAGGGCGAATATTCGGATTGACAGATTTTAATGCCTCTAATCGCGAATACTCTAATGATAATGTTTTATCCGCTTGCGCTTTTGCTTCAGTAATCAACCTACTTGCTTCTTTTTCTATCATGGTTTTAGAAAGTTGGAGTATATTATGTACCTCTTTTTGTACGGCATTTACTAACTTACTACCTGTATGGCGATTGACCGCTTTTAGCTGACGGTTAAAACTTTCAAATTCAACCTGCTTAGCAAGATCATTGCCTTTTAAATCCATTAGGATACGAATTGGTGTAGGTGGTAAAAAGCGAGTGACTTGTAGATTTTTGGGTGCTTGTGCTTCAACAACATAAATCAATTCAGTAAGCAGTGTTCCAACCGGTAAGGTTTTATTTTTTAATAGTGACACTGCACAACTGCCAATTTCGCCTGAAAGAATCAAATCCATCCCATTACGAATAATGGGATGTTCCCAGCTAATAAATTGGGTATCTTCTCTAGAGAGTGCCTGAGTACGATCAAAGGTAATAGTACAACCATCTTGAGGCAAGCCAGGAAAATCAGGTATCAACATTTGTTCAGCAGGCGTAAGAACGATCAGATTATCGCTACGATCCTCTTGGTTAATACCAATGATATCGAACAAATTTAATGAAAAATTAATTAAATCGATACTATTATCTTGTTCTGCAATTTGATTGGCTAATATTTGACCAGCCTCACCGCCATTAGAATTCATTTCTAATAAGCGATCACGTCCTTGCTCTAATTGGGTTTTCAGTTGATTATGTTTGGCTCGGCAGGACTTAATAAAATCCTCAAAATTATCAAGCAGGGTCGGTTTAGCCAAATAATCAATCAGTTGCGGATAATATTTATCATAAATAGCGCGTCCAGTTGGACAAGTATATTCAAAGGCATCAAGCCCCTCATGATACCAACGTAGCAAAATAGCTTGGGCCGTATTTTCAAGGTAAGTTACACTAATTTGGATATCCCTTTTTTGACCGATCCGATCCAAACGACCAATTCTTTGTTCAAGCAAATCGGGATTAAAAGGTAAGTCAAACATAACCAACTGGTTGGCGAATTGGAAATTACGTCCTTCAGAACCAATTTCTGAGCATAGTAATACCTGAGCGCCTTGTTCTTGGGAGGCAAAATAGGCTGCCGCCCGATCCCGTTCCAGTAATGTTAGATTTTCATGAAAAACGGCCGCTCTAATCGCTTCTTTTTCTCTTAATACCTGTTCCAATTGTATGGCAGTCGTCGCTTGAGAACAGATAACTAAAACTTTTTCTTGCCGATGGGTTGTTAAGAACTGCTTAAGCCATTCAACGCGAGGATCAAAATTCCACCAAGTTGCATTTTCACCTTCGAATGTCTGATAAATTTGCTCAGGGTAGAGCATCTCCCGAGCAGTGATATCAACGGATTTCTTAGCATTCATTATGCCAGCAACTTTAATTGCTGTTTGGTACTGTGGGGGTAACGGTAACTTAATAGCATGTAGTTCACGCCGAGGGAAGCCTTTAACACCATTACGGGTATTGCGAAATAGTAAACGGCTCGTTCCATGACGATCCATCAACATGCTAATCAATTCCTGGCGTGCCTTTTCACTTTCTTCATTATCACTATTACTGGCTTTAAGCAGAGGCTCAATATCTTGCTCTTTAATTAATTCTGTCAGTAAATTTTGCTGCCTATTATTTAATTTTTCACTTGAGAGCAACAAGCTAACGGCTTCGGCAACAGGACTATAATTTTGTTGTTCTTCAATGAAGTGTTGATAGCTATGAAAGCGATTAGGATCCAGTAAACGCAGACGAGCAAAATGGCTCTCTTGCCCCAATTGTTCAGGAGTTGCAGTTAATAACAGCACTGAAGAAATTTGTTGAGCGAGCGTGTCGATAGCTTGGTATTCACGGCTAGGCGACTGTTCACTCCAGACCAGGTGATGGGCTTCATCAACAACCATCATATCCCAATTAGCTTCCAGCAGATGATCAAAACGTTTTTTATTGCGGCGAACGAAATCAAGAGAACAGATAACCAACTGCTCTGTTTCAAAAGGATTCTCGCTATCGTGTAATGATTCACTATAACGGCTGTCATCAAACAGTGAAAAATGCAAATTAAAACGGCGCAGCATTTCGACTAGCCATTGGTGTTGCAAACTTTCAGGTACAATAATCAAGACCCGTTCAATACGCCCAGCAAGTAGTTGTTGATGAATGATCATTCCTGCTTCAATGGTTTTGCCTAATCCAACTTCGTCCGCTAACAAAACGCGTGGATGATGACGTTTACCCACTTCATGAGCAATATAAAGTTGGTGGGGGATCAAATTGGCGCGAATACCTCTTAGTCCACCGGTTTGGTGACCAAATTGTTGGTATTGGAAACGCAACGCGCGATAGCGTAATGCAAAACGATCCATTCGATCAAGTTGACCGGCAAACAAACGATCTTGTGGTTTATTAAATGTTAATTTGCTATCAAGAAACACTTCGCGCAGACTGACATTTTTTTCATCGGAATCGATACGAGTTCCTGTATAGACAAGTACTCCCTCCTCTTGTTGTACATTGTCAACTCTAAGCTGCCAGCCTTCATGGCTGGTGATCAGATCGCCTTCATTAAACATAACGCGTGTAATTGGTGCATCATTTATCGAATAAAGGCGATTTTCTCCGCTTGCGGGGAAAAGTAATGTAACCATGCGGTTATCAATAGCCACCACGGTACCTAATCCAAGTTCACTTTCTGTATCGCTTATCCAGCGTTGACCAAGAATAAATGGCATAAATTTTAACTCAGTTTATCCGTATGTTTGAGAAAATTATGGGTTGTTTGTTTTGAAGAGAGTAAATTATATTAATCATAAAATAATATCTTACTCTCTTTTTGAAAGGACTGTATGTTAATAAATGCGGTGCCAATAGTCACCTATAAAAATGCTTTTTGATAAGATATTATCATTTATTTGTGTTGTAACAGAGAATGTTAACGTATTAAGCAGATGAAAAAAAGAACAAATTACCATTTTTTATAAATCTATATCCTACCGTTTTGCCCATTAATTTATAATTAACTCATATATAAAGCAAATTATATAGATATTATCGTTAATTAAATATTGATAAAAAATAAAGTATAGAAATAAAAAAGTTATATTATGTGAAAATCTTGGCTGTAGTAAAATTTTTTATCATAGTTAATAAAATTATCTGCTTGATCCTTAAAACCCAACTTAATCTAATAAACTTTAGTATAAATAATACCTCAATATTAGATTAAGATTGGGTAGTTAATTAGTTTTTTTCAATAATTTGTGGAAAAATATAATTAATCGTCATTCTTTAAAAGTAAATTAAAGCGAAAGCCATCGACTCTTTCGAATTCTAATTCAAGAGGCAGGGTATCTGAATTGACTTCAATTTGATTTGTAGTAGCATTGTATTCAAAGTAAGTCGCAGTGTTAAATTTAACTAAATTATATCTATCATAAATGACGAGATGAGCAACATGTTGCATACCATCATCAAGAATTTTACCTACTGTAACAAAATCTTTGTCTGAATCGATATATGCTGCTTCGTCAATTCCATGCACACGGATAAACGCCCGGTAAAAAAAACCATCACCAGTTTTGTTTAAAAAACGAATGGCTAATTGTTCTTGATTATTTGACATATATAACCTCATTTATTGTTTGGTATATTAAAATTTGACTAATAAAATGCGTATTTATATTTCATATAAAACAAGAACTACATTGCTTTAAGAGATATATAAAATCAAATTCAAAATTTAGCATTTTCATTATTAAATTTCGCTATTGTTTTTTTATTTTTATAGAAAAAATGGATTTTCATTTAAAGAATAAAAAATAAAATTTATTCATGAAAAAATAAAACAGAGATATAACATTATAATGAAAATATCATACAATTAGTGAAGTTATTATAATAATTTAAATTTTTTATTATTATTTTTTAAAATATATATAAAATTACTTCAACGAAGTAGTTAACATCAATATTTTATAATATTTGAGTGGGTTAGTAAGCTAAAAATAGCTTGATTATTTCTAATTAATTAATTTTGCATATTAATAATTTTTATTTTCTTAGTCACTTAAAATGATTATTTAACTACTTGATTATTGTAATTAGTGAGCAACAATCTTATCTTTTGCTAAAGGAGTGATATATAGTAAAATGTCCAGTGTAGTTTGGCCGTTATATTTAATAAAATTTCACACTATTTTAAATATCCTATTTAACATACCAGTTGTTTTTATCAAATCCATATAACAATTGATTTAATATTTCATTAAGTAAATAGTGTGCTTAATAGCTTTTTTCAAATTTATTTTGTTGAAAGCGAGATGGGATAATGAATATCAATATAAGAAAAATGATGCGATAAGTTACTGTCAGTTTTATTTACAGAATTATTGCTTCTATATTATTAAAAAAGATAATTATTAAATATTGGTGAAATTTATGATATATTTGTGTTTCTTTAATTTATGGAAAAAATAAAATTTTTTGGTACTTGATATTTTTTAATATTTAAAACAGATTTTATTTAAATAAAAAATAAGCAGGTATGTCCCTAACAAAATTGTGGCAACATCTCTCTTTATTATAGCGAAAAATGATATTGCCTTTTGTTAATATAAGGCACCGCATTATAAATGTAAAAAATATCCTCCAATTATTTGATAAAGTGTGAATTAATGATTAATTAATTTTATAACTAATGTCAGGAATGAGATATACCTAGCAGTATGCTTGCTGGGGTTAAACCATTAATTAGACAGTCTGGTTGACCATCATAGGCGATTTTTCCTTCTGTAATGACGATAGCGCGAGTTGCTATTTGGCTCGTATCTTCCAAATTATGGGAAACCATCAGTAAGGTCAATTGGCGTTCATCACACACCTGTTTAAGTAATGTTAACATTTCATTACGTAAAGCCGGATCAAGGGCAGAAAAAGGTTCATCTAACAATAAAATTGGTTTTTGGCGGATCAAACAACGCGCTAACGCAGTCCGTTGACGTTGTCCGCCGGATATTTGAGCGGGTAAACGAGTGATACAATTATTAAGCGAAACTTGTTCTATGATCTGTTTTACTGCGCGATGTTGCGCTTGATTCAAACGTAAATTTGGTGAAATACCTAGCGCAATATTTTGCCAAACAGTTAAATGAGAAAACAGATTATTTTCCTGGAAAAGCATGGAAACCGGCCGCTTGGCGGGTGAGGTAGCAGTATGATTTTGTCTATTTAGCCAAATTTCACCCTGCCTTGGATATTGAAATCCGGCGATCAAATCCAATAGCGTACTTTTGCCTGCGCCACTAGGGCCTAATATCGCCACCCTTTCGGCTTTATTTATTTGAAAATCAAACTGCATGGTTAGATTTTCATAACAATAGACAAGGTGATCTAATTTAATCATGCTCTTTTCCTGATAAATATTCTAATAAACTGAATAAGCTGAAACAAAGTAATAGCATTAACAATGCAGTAACTGCCGCATCATTATTACGGTAAGAGCCTAATTGTTGGTAGAGATAATAAGGTAGGGTGCGAAAGTTTTCATTACCAAACAATGCAATAACACCAAAATCACCTATTGAGAGTATACAGGCAAAAGCGAAGGCTTGTCCTATTGTACGTTTTAAGGCTTTTAATTCAATTAGAATGAGTCGATTTATACTTTTGATCTGTAATGAAAGGCATAATAAATTATAGCGTTCCGCTAAATCATACATCGGATTTTCTAATATTTTTAAAGCATAAGGAATAGCCATTAAAGCATTTGTTAAGATGATTAAAGTATAAGGTGAATAAGTTAAACTAAGGGTATTATTCAGCAATAAAAAGAAACCAGTTGCTAAAACTATGCCTGGCATTGCAAGTATCAATAATCCACTCAATTCAAGAATTCGATAGGGGAGCATTGAGTGGCGCAGACGTAATTCGCGACTACTCCAAAGCAGCATCATAGTAAAAATAATACAAAGTACGCCAGCACTAATCGCGATAAAAACCGAATTAATAAATGCTTGCCATAAGCCAGGCTGTTGTAACACGTGTAATAGTGTTAAGTTTAAACCATCAATGATAATCGCCAATAAAGGTAGAAGTAGGAAAAATATTGTAATACTAATCAGTAGCTTGTCCCACCATTTTTGCCAGCGATTATCAGCTGGGTTTTTCCACTGAAATTGTCGACTAACGCCGACGGAAAAAATAACATTTAATTTTTGGCTTAATAATACTAAGCCTAAACAGCAAAAAAGTTGGATCAGGGCCAGCAAAGCGGCTTTATTTAGATCAAAATCATAACTTAACGATTGATAGAGAGCCAATTCAATAGTGGTTGCAGCAGGTCCCCCACCAAGCGTTAGTACAGTAGCAAAACTAGCAAAGCACAGCATAAAAATCAGGCTGGATGTTGGTAAAATCTGTCGCCTAAGATAAGGCCATTCAACAATACGAAAATGTTGCCATTGGTTCATACCTAGCTGAGCGGCAAGCTGGCGTTGCTCAACAGCTATACTTTCTAGTGCGAGCAATAACATTCGGCTAGCTAATGGTAAATTAAAAAAGATATGTGCTAATAAAATACCTTTTAGGCCATAAGGCGTAAATTGGTAATTAATACCTAACCATTGACAAAATTGAGCGATCCATCCCACTCGACCATAGACAGTTAATAAACCAAAAATAGCCACCAGAACAGGCAATACCAGTGTCATAGAGCATAAGCGTAAAAATAGTGTACGACCGGGAAAATGGCGCCGAAAAAGGGCTTTGGCTAAAAATATCGCTGGGATAACCGATAATAAGGTTGATAGTAATGCTTGCCAAAAAGTAAAACCAATGACATGCCATAAATAGCTATCATCAATAAATCCTCGCCAACTTATTTGAGGTGCGTGTAACCATAAAGTGCTGAACGTAACTACAGCAATAGTGATTAATAGGCCGGACACGACTACACCAGGCCAAAGTGAACTGCCTATTGGTGGCTGACGGCATTTTGCCATAAATAGATCCAATCATTGCGATGTTGAGTAATATCTTCTGCATTAAATTGTAATGATTTTTTCGGCACAGGTATTTGTTGATAAACGTTAGGTAAGGGGATATCAATAACCGGATACATCCAGTTGGTTGTCGGCAACGTTTTTTGGAAGGTTGGCGATAGCATAAATTGCATGAATTGTTGAGCTAGTTTAGGTTGTTTACTCGTTGCTAATTGGGCAGCAACTTCAATTTGCAGATAATGGCCCTCACTAAATATTGCCGCAGCATAATTATTTTTTTTATCATTAAACAGATGAAAACCGGGTGAAGAGCTATAACTGAGGACAAAGTCACTTTCACCTTTTAAGAACAGTCCATATGATTCGCTCCAACCTTTGGTAACAGTTACGGTTTTTGCGGCTATTTTTTGCCAAACTTGGGCACTATTTTCTGCATAAATTTTTTGTATCCAAAGTAACAACCCTAAGCCTGGTGTACTGGTACGTGGATCTTGATAAATAATTTTCCATGGTTGGGGACTATTAATCAGTTCATCGAGACTTTTTGGTACTTCAGTGACCCGCGTTTTATCATAAATAAAAGCAAAATAACCATAATCATAAGGGATAAAAATATTGTTATTCCATTTTATAGGTAATTTCAGTTGACTCATGTCAATTTGACTTACAGTAAATAAGCCAGTTTTTTTTGCCAGATCAATTAAGTTATTATCAAGTCCAAGGACAATATCGGCAGGACTATTTCTTCCTTCCATTCTAAGTCGATTTAATAACGCGACTCCATCATTTAGACCAATTAGTTTGAGCTCACAGTTACATATTTGTTCAAAGGCAGGCTTGATTGTAGGCCCTGGCCCCCAATCTGCGATAAAGGAATCATAAGTGTAAACGGTTAATATCGGTTTTGCTTGGAGCGCGAAAGCTGAACAACAAATTAAGCTAGCACTAACTATTTTTAGCAGTACATTCTTCAATACTGAGTTCTCCTATATAATTAAATAATAGTGATGCTATAGGATCTGAGGAATAGACAGTAATGAAGCTATTTATTGATGAATAAATCATTAGAGTGGCTCAAATCCCTACGCCGATGTTAATCGGATCAGGTTCGACGAGTTTTTCTCAGCCAGCTATTAACAATATTGAGCATAGCTAACACCCCGTTGAGATGGCCTTATTGTAAGATGTTATCTTATAATTGCAAATACTATATTTGATAAAGGCTTACCATATAGAGTAGTATGAAACAATAAGCTATCTTTTAAATTTTTAACGAGGTAGTCAGATGGTTGACAATGATGGCTACCGCCCGAATGTAGGAATTGTAATTTGTAATCGACAAGGCCAGGTATTATGGGCTCGTCGCTATGGACAACATTCATGGCAGTTTCCTCAAGGGGGCATTAATTCTGAAGAATCGCCAGAACAGGCGATGTATCGGGAATTATTCGAAGAGGTTGGGTTGGATCGTAAAGATGTTAAAATATTGGCATCTACCCGGAACTGGTTACGTTACAAATTACCTAAACGTTTGGTGCGTTGGGACACAAAGCCAGTTTGTATTGGGCAAAAGCAACGTTGGTTTTTATTACAATTGGTTTGTAATGAACATAATATTAATGTGCAAACAAGTAAAACGCCTGAATTTGATAGTTGGCGTTGGGTGAGTTATTGGTACCCTGTTCGTCAGGTTGTTTCTTTTAAACGCGATGTTTATCGGCGTGTGATGAAAGAATTTGCTCCGATCGTTATGTCACTGCAAAGTAGTGTAGTGACATCATATAAGAGTCATAACTATAGGCGTAAACGTGGCTAAATAAATTTAACAAAAGTAGGTTAATATTTTAATGGCCGATTTTAGTTGCTTATAAAGCAAAGTGAGAGTAGTGAAAACTACTCTTGTTTGTTTTTTGACAGAATTTGCTTGCCAAAATAGGCATTGAATAGATTGGTTAATGTATTTAATCAATAGGATACCATTAGATTTTAAACCGCATGCAGTCATGCAATTCTATCAAACTCTATAAAACTAAAGAGTGGAGACGATGAATAATAGTTATATTGTGTTTCCTAATATTGATCCTGTTATATTCTCGATTGGTCCAGTAGCCCTTCATTGGTATGGTTTAATGTATTTGGTGGGATTTGTTTTTGCTTTATGGCTGGCAAAGCGAAGGGCTGGTAAAGCGAATAGCGGTTGGACGAAAAATGAAGTTGAAAATCTGCTCTATATCGGTTTCTTAGGCGTCTTTATTGGCGGGCGTCTAGGCTATGTTTTATTTTATAATTTGCCTGTCTTCTTGAACAATCCGTTGTATCTATTTAAAGTCTGGGACGGAGGAATGTCTTTTCATGGCGGGTTAATTGGTGTGATATGTGCCATGTGGTGGTATGCTCGCAGAACCCATCGCCATTTTTTTCAAGTTGCCGATTTTGTTGCACCATTAATTCCCTTTGGATTAGGCATGGGACGTATTGGTAATTTTATTAATGGCGAGCTTTGGGGACGTGTAACATTAGATACGCCATGGGCAATATTATTCCCAGGTTCACGAACAGAAGATATTCAAATCGTCAGTCAAGACCCTTCTTTATTACCAATTTTACAACAGTATGGTGTATTACCACGTCACCCTTCCCAACTTTATGAGATGTTTTTTGAAGGGATTATTTTATTTATTATTTTGAATTTGTTTATTCGTAAGCCCCGTCCAATGGGGAGTGTTTCAGGATTATTTTTGATTGGTTATGGTGCTTTCCGTATTTTTATTGAATTTTTCCGGCAGCCAGATGCGCAGTTGGGGCTATTTGGTGGTATAAGTTTGGGACAAATTCTATCAATCCCTATGATTATTATTGGTATTTTTATGATGGTCTGGGCATATAAGAAGGATAGCCATTGTACAAATTATTCTATTACTAGCAAGGTAGAAAAGAGTAAGTAGCAGAGGATAACAATAGGTTTTTTTTATTTATAGGATTAAATAATAAATTTTTAGCGGGTAATAATAATGAAACAATATCTGGATTTATGTCAGCGTATTATTGATGAAGGTCAGTGGGTAGAAAATAAACGCACAGGTGTTCGGTGTTTAACAATTATTAATGCTGATCTTGAATACGATGTCGCAAATAACCAGTTTCCTTTAATTACAACTCGTAAAAGTTTTTATAAAGCAGCTATTGCTGAATTACTAGGTTACCTAAGAGGTTATTCAAGCGCTGCACAATTTCGAGATATTGGCTGTAATACATGGAATGCCAATGCAAATGAAAATCAGGCATGGCTCAATAATCCGAACCGTAAAGGTGAAGATGACATGGGGCGGGTTTATGGTGTTCAGGGGCGTTCGTGGCAACGGCCTGATGGTACTTATTTAGATCAGCTACAAAAAGTCATTAGTAACCTTTCGGTTGGGATAGATGATCGTGCGGAAATAATCACTTTTTACAATCCGGGTGAATTTGAATTAGGTTGTTTACGCCCTTGTATGCATACTCACACTTTTTCTCTGTTAGCTGACACACTCTATTTAACTTCATACCAACGTAGTTGTGATGTTCCTTTAGGACTGAACTTTAATCAAATTCAATGTTTTGTTTTACTGGCACTCATTGCCCAGATCACGGGTCACAAACCAGGTAAGGTTTATCATAAGATAGTGAATGCTCACATTTATGAAAATCAACTTTCAATCATGCGTGATATCCAGTTGAAGCGTGCTCCTTATTCTTTGCCACAATTGCGGATTAATCCTGACATAAAGACATTAAAAGATATTGAAAGCTGGGTAAGTAGTAATGATTTTGAGGTCATTGGTTATCAATTTCATGATGCAATTAAATATCCATTTACGGTATGACGACTTTTATCGGTTACTGTAATCATCCAATGTGCAATCAGTAACGATCCTCTCATGACTATTTTTAATTAATATTATGGTTGCATTAGTAAATAAATAGCTTCTGAAAACATTAAAATTTGGGAGGCGTTTCTATTTTTGTTTTCCAATTTTTTGTAATACAAAATTTTTAATAGACCTGTTTCCCTTCTATCTCATTTGACGATTTATTTTTTTATCCTAAATACATAACAATAGTCTGTGTTAATTGGGCTACATATGGCAAAAACAGATGCGCCAACAAGGGTTCACAGTGCTTGAAATTATCATTGCGATTGCCATAACTGCGTTGATTGCTGTTGTTAGTATTAAGGGATGGCGAAATTATCAACATAAAATACATTTAATTATTGTCACACAAAAAGTTGCTGCTTTTATTGCCCGTCACCAAATGCAGGCAGCATATTTGAATCAGGAGAGGAAATTGATAATTAAAACGGATAAAACCTCAAATTGGATGCTGATAGTAACAATTAAAGGTAAAAAGGATAGCCAACCAAGTAAAGAGATGAAGTTGATCAATAGGCATAATGAAATTGTGTTACAAAATTACAGCCATGTATCGACCTTGTTGCTTGGCAAAAGAGGAACAGCATTACCAACTACTTTACGTTTTAGCAATCACTCAGAAGATATTTTGATCATTATTTCTGCTTTGGGGCGAGTGCGTTTATGTAGTCATCAAAGGCTGGGAGGAATAGCCAGGTGCTAAATAGACCAATTTCTTTTAGTCTAAAGCAACAAGGTTTTTCACTGATTGAAGTCCTAATCAGCTTAATGATAAGTAGTATTGTTTTTCTCGCTATTATAACGCTATATCCCTTATTAACGCAGCAAATTAATCGATTATATCAAACTTATCATCTTGATATGATGGCAAGACAATTCTTATTAATGTTGGAAAAGGATGCTCGACGTTCAGGTTATTGTTTTGGCGATTGTGTTGGAATGGCATTGAAAATCAGTGAAAAAAAAGGGGAAGCAGAGCATTCCTGCATCCATCTTATTTACGATTACAATTTAGATGGCAAATGGGAAAAAGCAAAAGATGAGACTTCTGATTTCTTTATCTATCGTATGCATCAAGGTAGGTTGCAAATACACCGTAGTAGAGAAGATTGTGAAGGACAAGGATGGATAAACCTATTTGATCCCAAAAAAATAGTGGTTTCGCAATTTGCTTTAACAGCAGTAACAATGGATAAGAAACGTTTTTTAACTGTGTTTTTAAGTCTATTTCCACGAGCATATCCAGATCTATTAAGGGAATATAAACTGAAAATTTATTTAAGAAATCAATCAATATGAAACAAATAAATTGGTTTTTTTCCCACAAAATCCAACAGCAAGGGAGCATTTTATTAATGGCAATAATAATGCTGATTACTATGAGTTTATTAATGTTAAAAGCATTGCATCATCATCAGGATAATCTATTGCAGATGTTGGAAAGTGAACAACATTATTGGCTTTTTTTTGAGCAAGCAGAGTCTGCATTAGCATGGGGAAAGTATCAACCTTGGATTATTAATAAGGAAAAAAATTCTTCCTGGTCTTGTCAGCAGCCGTTAGGTGCTAATTTCAAAAGTTGTTTGCGCCACTATAAAAATGATTATTTTCTATTAGCCGGCCATGCTTATTTTGACAATAAAACGGTATTTTCACTTTATCTATGGCTCAAAGCAGATAAAAATGTAATGTCTGGTTTTATTCCTTTAAGGCAAGGATGGCTGGATTTTTGTCCAGTTAAAAGAACGGAATTTTGTCAATGAAACGCGCTAAACTCAATAGGCAATCTGGCATGGCAATAACCTAAGTGATGATTGCTATAGCGTTATTTGCTATTTCAGCTATAGCATTAATAAAATATGTTCATAATCTAAAGGCAGGCTTTTTTCTTGCCTGGCAAAAAACACAACAATTTAGATTGATGCACACTTTTTTTGAAAGTGAAGAAGCAATGCTAAGCATTGATTCTACTATCGCTGATATAACGAATAATACACTTAAAAATACTGATTTATCATATCATTATGTGAATGTTACAGATACTTGTAAGCAAATGTTAATTACATTTAAGATGCCTTACAATCATTTGACAACTGCATCAAGGTGGTACTGTTCGTCAGGGAGAGGGTATGCTACAAATTTATCATTCTAATCAATTAGAAATTCATAAAGAACTGATTTCTAGTTTGATCAAAAATGATCCCTTGGCCAATCCGTTTGAACAAGAAATTATTTTGGTTCAAAGTCCAGGTATGTCGCAATGGCTACAAATAGAGCTTGCACAAAGTTTAGGAATTGCCGCTAATATTTCTTTTCCTCTACCGGCAACTTTTATTTGGGACATGTTTACTCGGGTTTTACCTGATATTCCAAAAGAGAGTGCTTTTAGCAAAGGGGCAATGGCTTGGAAATTAATGACAATTTTACCATCCTTGCTACACGAGCCGGAGTTTGAACCACTAAGACAATATCTGAATGAGGATACGGGTAAACGCAAGTTGTATCAGTTATCCGGTCGTATTGCCGATTTGTTTGATCAATATTTAGTTTACCGTCCACAATGGTTAGAAAGCTGGCATAAGAAACAACTAATTGAGGGATTAAGTGATAATCAGCAATGGCAAAAACGCCTTTGGTTAGCATTAATTGAGTATACTGAAAAACTTAATCAACCTAAATGGCATCGCGCAAATCTCTATCAACAATTTATACAAAGTTTGCAGGTTAATGTGCCTTCACATATTACCTTGCCAAAACGCGTATTTATCTGTGGTATTGCTGCATTACCCCCCGTCTATTTGCAGGCATTAAATGCCCTCGGCCAACATATAGATATTCATTTAATGTTTACTAACCCATGTCGTTATTATTGGGGAGATATTCAGAGCTATGCTTTTTTGGCAAAACTTGAGCGGCGTAAGTTAAAGGATTATCGTGATCAACATGAAATTATGCGTTTTAAGAGAGAAGGTTCATCTGATACTTTATTTAATCAACAAGGTGAACAATTTCTGACTAATCCACTTTTAGCTTCTTGGGGCAAGTTAGGACGTGACAATCTCTATTTTCTTTCTCAATTGGAGCAATCGAATGAAATTGCTGCCTTTGTAGATTTACCATGTGATAGTTTATTGCACCAGGTTCAAAGAGATATTTTGGATTTAGAAGATCATGCTCAACTGGGTTTAACCGAAGCAAGTTACAATAATAGTTTTTTAAAAAGGCAATTAAGCAAACAGGATAAATCACTGACATTTCATTCATGCCATAGCCCACAGCGTGAAGTAGAAGTACTGCAAGATTATTTGTTACGTCTAATTGAGGAAGATGCAACCCTAACCCCCAAAGATATCATTGTGATGGTGGCGGATATTGACAGTTATGCACCTTATATTCAGGCTGTGTTTAGTCATGTATCAACTGAACGTCAGCTCCCTTTTTCTATCTCAGATCGAAAAGCTCGGCAGGTGCATCCTATTTTACAAGCTTTTATTTCATTACTTGATTTACCCCAAAGTCGTTTTACGACAGAGCAAGTATTAGCATTGTTGGAAGTACCTGCCCTGGCTCGACGATTTTCTATCTATGATGATGAATTACTTTTATTGCGTCGATGGATCAACGAATCAGGTATACGCTGGGGGCTTAATGATGAAAATATTGCAATGTTGGAGTTACCGGTAACAGGTCAGAATACATGGGCCTTTGGTTTAAATAGAATGCTGCTTGGCTATGCGATGGATAGTCATGTAGGGACTTGGAATAAAATTTTGCCTTATGATGAATGTACAGGTTTGGCCGCACAATTAGCGGGGCAGCTTGCCACATTTATTGATTCATTAACCAACTGGAGAAGTATCCTTAATCAGGAAAGGAAACTGTCAGAATGGTTGCCATTATGTCAATGTCTGTTAGATGCTTTTTTTGAGACTGATGAACAAATTGAATCGATATTCATTTTTATACTTCAACAATGGCAGAAAACTATTGAGACTGGAATAGTGACAAAATATGAAGATAGGGTTCCTCTATCGCTTATTCGTGATGAGCTAGTAGCATGTTTTGATGATGAAAAGATTAGTCAACGTTTTCTTGCTGGTGCAATTAATTTTTGTACTCTAATGCCAATGCGTTCTATCCCTTTTAAAGTTGTGTGTTTATTAGGTATGAACGATCGGATATATCCACGTTCTATACCGCCATTAGGATTTGATTTAATGGCTGAACAGCCACAACGAGGTGACAGAAAGCGTCGAGATGATGATCGTTATCTCTTTTTGGAGGCTTTAAATTCCGCTTCTCAACTATTTTATCTTAGCTATATTGGCCATGCGATGCGTGACAATCAACCACAGAATCCCTCAGTGCTAGTAAATGAATTACTGGATTATATCAGCCAAAGTTTTTGTTTAGAGGGCGATGAACAATTAAATGTTGATGATAGTGCTGACAGAGTAAAAGAACATTTAGTTACTAAGCACACTCGAGTACCTTTTGCGACAGAGAATTATGTACCTAATAGCATTCATCAGAGTTATGCCACCGAATGGTTAGCAGCCGCAAAAAAACAAGGTAATCCACCGACTGAATTCTGTACGCAGTTGGCGCCAATGCTAGAACATGAAAATGAAATATTATTAGAGCAGTTACTCTCTTTTTATCGCCACCCGATCCGAGCTTTTTTTCAACAAAGGTTAAAAGTTAATTTTTTTAATGAAGAAGTACAATTACCGGAGAATGAGCCCTTTATTGTAAATAATTTGCAACGCTATAAATTTAATGAGCGCTTACTTAACGCTATGATTTATGAAGCGTCACTGGAGGAGCTGTTCGCGACTTTGCGAGCAACGGGTGGATTACCGGCAGAACATTTTGGTCAAATTTATTGGGAAAAACAGATCCAAGATATGCAGCCATTAGCAGATAAAGTAAAGATAAATTGTCATGAATGTTTTAACAAACTATTCGTTGAACCTTTTGACAATGCTCGCTTGGTCGGACAATTACGAAATATTCAGCAAAACGGTATTATTCGTTATCGTCCTGCAAATTTAACGATTAATGATGGTTTATCACTATGGATAGAACATTTAATTTTTTGTTTAACGGTTAGAGCTGGTGAAAGTTACTATTGGGGGAGAGATAATAGTGAATGGTGTTTTGTACCAGTGGATAAATATCAGGCGAAAATATATTTACAACAGCTTATTAATGGTTATCAAGAGGGAATGAACTCGCCATTGCCACTTTTTAATAAAAGTGGCTGGAATTGGTTAATGTCATGCTATAACAAAAAGAGTGATCAATTTGATTTTGAGTCTGATGCTGTTTTGCAAAAAGCAAAAATGCAACTTATCCAATCTTTACAAGGCACATATAATCAGCCAGGCGAGATAGAAGATAGCTATATTGGCCGGGCTTTCAGTAAAATAGATAACAATTTGCTTAAAATAATACAAAAAAAGGCACGTACTTACTTATTGCCAATGGCAATTTTTAGAAAAAAATAGAAAGAGGGTGTAATAAGATGCTTAAAATGACAAGGGTTGTTATGAAAAACATGATAGTCGTGCTCTTATTATTATTTGGTACCGTAAGCTTTGCTAAGCAGAATTGGCAAGTTTTGCCTGATAAGATAAATAAAAGTGAAAAAGATACTCGAGGGTATCAGGCAATAAAACTTGCTAACAATATGATTGTATTGTTGGTGTCTGATCCGAAGGCCAGTAAATCATTAGCTGCAATCACTTTACCAGTAGGTACAATGGAAAGTCCGGATCAACAACTTGGTTTGGCGCATTATCTTGAACATATGGTATTGATGGGGTCTAAACGCTATCCTGAACCAAGTGCAATATCAGAGTTTTTGCAAAAACATGGCGGCAGTCATAATGCTAGTACGACTGCAAATCTTACGGCTTACTACTTAGAGGTTGAAAATGGTGCTTTAAGAGCTGCCACAGATCGCTTGGCAAGCGCACTAGCTGAGCCATTGCTTGATCCAAAAAATGCGGCTCGAGAACGTAATGCTGTTAATGCAGAATTAACAATGGCACGAGCTCGTGATGAAATGCGATTATGGCAGGTTCGTTCTGAGACACTTAATCCGGCTCATCCTAATTCACGTTTTTCTGGTGGAAATTTAGAAACGTTAAGTGATAAACCAGGTAGTCGTTTACAGACTGAGCTCAAGAATTTTTATTATCGCTTTTATTCGGCTAATTTGATGAAAGGTATTTTGTATGGCAATCAATCATTAAATCAATTAGCTAAAATTGCAGTTGAAACTTTCGGCCGCATTCCGGATCGAAAGGTTATTGTTCCAGAGATAACAGTACCTGCTATAACCGATAAAGAAAAAGGAATAATTATTCATTATGTGCCAGCACAACCTAAAAAAGCTTTACAACTGGAATTTAGTATTGCAAATAATATAACTGAATTTCGTAGTAAGACTGACGAATATATTGGTTATTTAATAGGAAACCGCAGTCATAATACCCTTGCTGATTGGTTGCTAAAAGATGGACTTGCTGAAGAAATTAATGTAGACGTGGCACCCAATGTTGATCGTAATAACGGCATTTTTTCGATTAATGTTTTATTGACAGATAAGGGATTGGAAAATAGAGATAAGATTATTGCAGCAATATTTTCTTATATTGATTTATTAAAAGAGAAAGGTATTAAGAACAATTATTTTAACGAGATCGCCAATGTTTTAAAACTTTCTTTTCAACATGATTCCATTGTGCGTGATATGAATTATATTCAACAACTATCTAATCAAATGTTGAATGTGCCAATCGCCCATGTGCTTGATGCCAATTACATTGCTGATCGTTTTGATCCTAAAGCAATAAGTAGCCGTTTAGCACAATTAACTGCCAAGAATGCTAGAATTTGGTTTATTGCACCAAATGAACCCCATAATAAAGAAGCCTATTTTCTCAATGCGCCTTATCAAGTTGATAAAATTAACAGCCAGCAATATCAGCGCTGGGCTGAGTTAAAAAAAACAATCCATTTTTCGTTACCTGAATTGAACCCTTATATTGCTAATGATTTTTCTTTAATTAAACGTTCCCGTCATTATCAGCATCCTGAATTAGTATATGAGCAAGGAAATGTGCGGATAGTTTATATGCCAAGTCAATATTTCGCTGATGAACCTAAAGGGGGTATCGCTTTAGATTTACGTAATGAGCAGAGCAATAAAACGGCTAAATCTCAAGTTAGTGCAGCGTTATTAGAATACTTAGCCACTTTGAAATTGTCTCAATTAAGTTACCAAGCGTCGGTCGCTAGAATGGAGCTTGTGGTTTCCTCAAATTTAGGGTTGCAATTGAAAACGAGTGGTTATACTCAACATCTAGCTGAATTGACAACAAAAATGATCAAGGAATTTCTTACCTTTACAGTTTCTGCTGACGAAGTTGCGCAAGCAAAATCATGGTATAGAGAACAGCTTGAAGTTACTAATAACCTTAAAGCCTTTGAGTTGGCAATGCAGCCAAAACAACGTTTAGAAAATGTACCTTATTTTGAGCAAGGACAGCGCTTAAAGGCCTTAGAAACGATTACAGCAAATGACATCTTAAACTACCGTCAATATACTATTGCAAATGCAGCCCTACAAGCGATTGTTTTTGGCAATCTAATACAGAAGCAAGGGATTGATATTATTAAGTCCATTTATCATTTATTAAATAATAAAGGTAAAAATTGGTGGAGAGGAGATATTATTGTTGTAGATAAACAGCATAAAGTAAATTTTCAACATCAAGCAAATAGTACGGATAATGCGTTAGCAGAAATATTTATTCCGACAGGATATGACCGTTATAGTGGATTTGTATTATCAAATATTTTGGCCAATATTTTGCATCCTTGGTTTTTTGAACAACTGAGGACGCAAGAGCAATTGGGCTATGCTGTATTTGCCTTTAATACTAATTTTGGTGAGCAATGGGGATTAGGTTTTTTATTACAAAGCAATAATAAAACTCCCGCCTATTTGAATGGACGTTATCAAAATTTTTATCAATTAGCCTTTAAAAAATTGAATGCGTTGCAAAAAAAAGATTTTGAGCAATATAAAAAGGCACTATTGACGGAAATGGAACAGCCTCCGCAAACTTTTTATGAAGAGATAGATCGTTTTTTACCCGATTTTGCGAGGAATAATTTTGCTTTTGATAGCAGAGAAAAAATAATCAAAATGTTGAAAACAGTTACACAACAGGATTTAGTAACTTTTTATAATAATGCCATCTTGCAACAAAAAGGTTTAGCTTTTGTTTCACAAATTATAGCCAAGGGTGTTAATAAAGAGGGTTATGCTCAATTAAAAGATTGGATAACTTATCCCACGGCGTCTGAATTACAAAAGATTTTGCCAATTGAGGTAGATGCTAAGTGAGGAATAGGAGAATACAAGCTTATCAACTGGATCCTTATCGTTTGCCTCTTTATGGTCAACGGCTGATAGAAGCTTCAGCAGGAACAGGAAAAACCCATACGATAGCTTTACTCTATTTGCGATTATTATTGGGTGTTGGGCAAAAAAATGCATTTTCTCGTCCATTAAGTGTAGAAGAGATTTTAGTGGTCACTTTTACAGAAGCGGCAACCGATGAGTTACGATCACGTATTCGCCACAATATTCATCAGATGAGAATGGCTTGTATTAGAGATGGTATTGGTTTTGATGAAAATTCAATATATCGAACCTTACTATCTTCTATTGCAGATAAAAATGTGGCCGCTCAATGGTTACTTGCTGCTGAACGTCAAATGGATGAAGCAGCGATTTATACCATCCATGGTTTCTGTCAACGCATGTTGGTGCATAATGCTTTTGAGTCAGGCATGCTATTTGAGCAATCAATAATAAAAGACGAACATACCTTACAGCAACAGGCTTGTGCTGATTTTTGGCGCTGTAACTGCTATCCATTGGATTATTCTATATCAAAGGTTATTGTTGACGAATGGAGTGATCCAGAAACACTGTTAGCTGAAATAAAGCCTTATTTACAAGGAGATATTCCAGCCTTTATCAACCAACCCATTGAAGCTCAATCAATAAAACAGCGTCATAAAACGCTAATTGATACGATAAAAATAGTAAAAGAGCAGTGGCTTATAAATTCGGCCAGTTTCCTTGATTTAATTAGTAATTCCGCTGTAAATAAACGTAGCTATAGTCGCCGTAATTTACCGGTTTGGTTAGCCACGGTCAATAGCTGGGCACAGTCAGCGACCGTAGATTATAAAACACCGAAAGAACTGGCTCGCTTTTCCCAATCTGAACTGCTAGATAAGACACCAACGGGTAATGTACCAGAACATGAGGTTTTTCTTGCTATTGATAATTTATTGCAACAATCACTTACATTACGTGATCTTATTATTTCAAAAGCAATTATCAACATTAGGCAAACGATTGTTCAAGAGAAAAAACGGCGTGGAGAAATTGGATTTGATGATTTATTAAGTTATTTAGATCAGGCATTGCAGGCCGAAGGTGGAGAGCGATTAGCTAACGCGATTCGTAATCGCTACCCAGTTGTTATGGTCGATGAGTTTCAAGATACGGATCCGCAACAATATCGAATTTTTCAGCGTATTTATCAAGGGCATAATCATTGTTGTCTATTATTTATTGGTGATCCTAAACAAGCTATTTATGCTTTTCGTGGTGCGGATATTTTTACTTATCTTAAAGCTAAGGATCAGATTGAATCACACTATACCCTTGATACCAATTGGCGCTCTTCACCAAATATGATTGCGGCAGTTAATCAATTATTTAGTCGGGTAGCAAAGCCGTTTGTATTTGAGCAAATACCGTTTAATGCCGTTAATCCAGCCCCTGCGAATCAGCATTTAGCGTTTATTCATAAAACAGAAAAACTATCAGCATTAAATTTTTGTTATTTAGACAAAGAAAATGTTTCAACTTTGGATTATCAGCAAACGATGGCCCACCAGTGTGCTAGTCAGATATGTGATTGGCTTAAAGGGGGCGAGAATGGGACAAGCTGGCTGTATCGAGATAATGTAAAACAGCCGGTAACGGCTGCCGATATTATGGTGTTAGTCAGAAGCCGTCGTGAAGCAGTAATAATACGAGAAGCGTTAAGTAAATTTAATATTTCGTCAGTTTTTCTTTCTAATCAAGAAAGCGTTTTTGCTACTGATGAAGCGCGCGATTTATTATGGTTATTACAAGCCGTGCTCTCACCTGAAAAGGAACGCACGCTACGTTGTGCATTGGCTACCCGTTTAATCGGGCTAAATGCACAAGATATTGAACAATTAAACCAGGATGAAAATCAGTGGGAAATACGGGTTGAAGAGTTTGCCAATTATTTATTGCTTTGGCAGCGACATGGTATTTTGCCTACATTACGAGCTATTATGGTTAACCACCGAATTGCTGAAAACCTGCTAATGGATAATATAGAGGGTGAACGGCGCTTGATGGATGTGATGCATCTTAGTGAATTGTTGCAAGAGGCTGAATTACAACTTGATAGTGTGCATGCTCTAGTCCGCTGGTTAGCACGGCAGATAGACCAACCTGATGCTTTATTAGAAAACCAGCAGATACGTTTAGAGAGTGATAAGCACTTAGTTAGTATTAGTACCATCCATAAATCTAAAGGTTTAGAATTCCCGATTGTTTGGCTACCCTTTGCTTGTCAATTCTCTCAGCAAAAATTGGCCACTTTTCATGATCGTGATAATTTTCAAACATGTCTTGATCTGACACAACAAGAAGAGAGCATTAGGCTGGCTAATGAAGAACGTTTAGCAGAAGATTTGCGGTTGTTATATGTTGCACTAACGCGCTCAAAATTTCATTGTAGTGTTGGTATTGCCCCTTTAATAAAAGGTCGCGTGAGTAGGGAAAGTGGTGACACTGATTTACATCAAAGCGCATTAGGTTACTTATTACAAAACGGCCAACAAGGCAATGCCGCTCTATTACGCGATGCTTTAGGCGCATTAGCTAGTGAAAATATTAGTATCACAGCCATTAGTGATATTAACCTATCGCCTTGGTATCCTAAAGAAAATAAACCTGTGAAGTTATTGGCGCGAAATTTTACAGGTCAGATCCAAAATAGCTGGCGAGTTACTAGCTACTCAGGATTAACTTATCATGATATATATTCTTTATCCGATAAGTTTACTGCTAGTGATGTAAATATTGAGATTGCTATCCAAGCTTTGGCACCTAAAATGGACGCTGATGCGCAAGGTGACGATTTGTTGGTTCAAGGTGAAATAGCAGATAGAAGTGTTCATACCTTTCCTAAGGGCGCCACAGCAGGAACTTTTTTACACTCCTTGTTGGAATTATTGCCATTTAATCAACATCCGCAAGAGTCTTGGTTAGCTGAAAAATTAGCACAAGCCGGTTTTTCTGTTGATTGGGCACCTTTGCTAAAAATGTGGCTAATAAATATTTTTGACACTCCATTACTTAAAAATAATTTCAGTTTGTCAAAGATCACACCTGAGTATCAATTAAATGAAATGCAATTTCATTTACCAATAGAAAAATTATTATCGCCATCTGAATTAGACAGATTGGCCCATCAATATGATGTCTTATCCCAACGTTGTCCACCACTTAGGTTTGAGCCAGTAACAGGTGTTTTAAAAGGTTATATTGATTTAGTTTTCTGCTGGCAAGACAAATTTTATCTGCTTGATTATAAATCAAATTGGTTAGGAGAAAATAGTCTGGCATATAGTCAGCAGGCAATACAGAGCTCGATGATTGATCATAGATATGATTTACAGTATCAGCTTTATACATTAGCTTTGCATCGTTATTTACGAAATCGTTTGCCTGGTTATGATTATCAAAACCATTTTGGTGGTGTTATTTACCTTTTTTTGCGAGGGGTTGATATTAATAACCTTGGTTATGGTATTTATCATACAATTCCTGCTTATGAGTTAATTAATGGCTTGGATGAGCTATTTAATGCAACTAATCGAGGTGAAGAAGGATGATAACTTTACTAAAGCGAGCTGCTGAGCTTAATTTGTTTAATTCTTTAGACGTACAGCTTGCTATTCGGTTAGTGGAAAATGAAAACCCGTTATTATTATTGATATTTGCATTATTGAGCGCTGAAACTCGAGCAGGGCATGTTTGTTTGTTTATTGATAAGCTCCAACCACTCTATTTATTTGAAGGTAGGCAGGTTGAAATGGCTTTTGCCCTATGGGAAATGGCGGGAACGCCTGATAGTAGCAGGATCTATGCTGAGCTTAAACAATGTAATGCTGTTTGTGATGCTCAGCAACCCACAGCTAAGCCATTAGTGTTATCAGATAACAAACTCTATTTTCAGCGGATGTGGGCTGATGAAGGATTAGTGGCTGACTTTTTTTCTCGTCATGTGTTAGAAACCGTTGATGAACAGCGGCTAGCAACTATTTTAACGCATTTTTTTACGCCCTCGAACACACAAGATTGGCAAAAAATAGCTGTGGCAGTTGCAGTAACCAGTCGGATTGCTGTTATTTCTGGTGGGCCAGGTACTGGTAAAACAACGACAGTAGCACGTTTATTAGCCACTTTAGTCAAATTAAGTCATGAAAAGTTAATCATTCAGTTAGCAGCACCGACAGGAAAAGCGGCTGCACGATTAACTGAATCATTAAATAATGCATTATTAAAACTGAATTTATCTGCAACTGAGCAAGCGGTTATTCCCGAACAAGCGCAGACTATTCATCGTTTATTAGGTGCTCAACCAGATAGCCAGTTATTACGTTATCATAAAGACAATCCACTGTTATTAGACGTATTAATAGTTGATGAAGCATCGATGATTGATTTGCCTATGATGGCCAGATTGATTGAAGCCCTGCCTCACCACGCACGTGTTATTTTGTTAGGTGACAGAGATCAATTAGCTTCGGTTGAAGCGGGTGCTGTTCTCGGTGATCTTTGTCGTTTTTCCGAATGCGGATATAGTCGTACAAGAGCAGCACAACTGACTAAAATCACTGACTGTGATTTATCTGATTTTATATCGAACGAAGGACCAGATGTTAAAGATCGGATTTGCTTATTACGAAAGAGCTATCGTTTTGATGCACAATCAGGAATTGGTCGACTGGCTACGGCAATTAACCAAGCTAATATCAAATATGTTGAGCAGCTATTAACACAGCCAAGTGCGGATATTGCTTTTCACTCAATTGATTCGCCTGTGAGATATGGCAAATTACTTTCTGATGCTGCTGCATGCTACCGTTATTATCTGGATATGATAAAAGCGGGTCGCGATCCTGAAGAGATCCTGACTGCTTTTAATCGTTATCGCTTATTAGCTGCTCTAAGGGAGGGACCATACGGGGTTATAGGGCTAAATGACAAGTTAGAACAGCTTTTGCATCGTCAGGCAAGTATTCGACGTCCAGCGTATAGCTGGAATAAAAACTATGAAGGCCGCCCAATCATGATCACTAAAAATGATCGTCCTCTTGGTTTATTTAATGGGGATATTGGTATCATGCTACGCGATGGACAACAGGGTTTAAAAGCTTATTTTCAGTTGCCAAATGGGGTGGTTAAAAGAATACAACCCAGTCGTTTACCTCAGCATGAAACTGCCTTTGTGATGACTGTACATAAATCTCAAGGGTCAGAATTTGAACATGCCGCATTGGTTTTACCACCAATTTTTACACCTATTCTTAGTAAAGAGCTTATTTATACGGCAATTACACGAGCGAAAAATCAGCTGACGATTTATGCTGATCGTCATGTTTTTGCTAAAGCGCTAGTGACGCCGACAGAGCGGCGCAGTGGTTTGACTGAGCGTTTAGTTTGATGAAAGTAGAATTTATTTAGCTTGCTGGTTTGTTTTATATTATTCATAGCCAACGCAATAAAAAAATAAATTTTTAAGCATAATGAACAGGATTAGAATATTGCGGTATATAACTTTAGTTTCCGCTTTTATCAATGAATAAGTTATTTGTATTAGTTATTATTCTTATTTTTATATTAATTGTTTTTTAGAAGTATAAATGGTCGATATTTGAGATGCTGCATAAAATATTTGAACCTTATTATTATTCGATGGAAGGATGCAAATAAATGTTAAATTCAATCAATCATACATCTCAGATTAGTGATCATTCATCTCAGGTAGTTAACCAACAGGTGGCTTCTGCCTTAACAGGGGCAAATACAGAAAATAAAATAGTTTCTCAATTTCTAACAGTAGGAAATTCTAATATTGATTTGCACGAGATAAAAATAAAAGAAAATGATTTATTTGATGCAGTTAAAAAAAATTCACATCTTCTAGTTATCTCGAATACCCCTGAGTCCACTGAGCAGACGAAAAGGTTTTATCAAGCTGGATTAGCCATCGGGATTGTGCATGATTATTAACCGGTTGATATAATTTCAGAAATAGCGGTTGCAAAAAAGAAGGCAGATCACATTTACAATAATTTGCCTATAAAAAATCAGCTAGATGAGCCAGAAGTAGTAATTGAAAATAGAGGAAAAGCTTTTGTAGCAAGTTTTCTATCGGCTAGTACTGTTTTGGATTCGACGGTCTATGCTCAGGCATTAAATATTGGTAGTGGGGTTATAAATGCTATGCCTACTGATAATCTAATGGTTAATCATTTTTCAACGATGTGGAATTTGCGTGATTCTCTTGCAGCGTCAGCACCAAAGCCTGCAATGGAAACAACTAATTAACCGTTATTTTATTTTTGGATCTTCTCTTGGTTAAATAGAGAAGATCCGCTATTTTTTTGCTTAATAGCAATAGAAATTTTTGTTTATTTAAATAATGTATTTTTTATTACAATAGAGTTTATTAATTAAATTTTTAATTAGTTTTATAGTAATCTAATTAATATTAAGTATTAAAATTTTTGAGCATCGTTGGTAATTATAAAGAGATTGTTTTTTTATTGGCAACATATCAACTTTTGCCGGCAAAAAACCTCTTTCCTGAAACCAATGTGTACTTTGGGTTGTTAATACAAAAAGTTTTTCTAATTTTAAATTTTTGGCTTGCAGAGTAATGTGTTCAAGCAGTTTTTCTCCTCTTGATAAATTACGATAGTCAGGATGTACAGCCAGGCAAGCCATTTCTCCCGACTTTTCTTCTAAATAGGTATAAAGTGCTGCGCAAGCGATGACCAAATTTTCTCGTTCGATGATAGTATATTTGTCGATTTCCATTTCTAATTGTTCACGTGAACGGCAAATCAGTATTCCTTGCTGTTCTAGCGGTTGAATTAATTCTAATATTCCACTGATATCATTAATATTAGCTCGACGAATTTGTTCAGAATTTTCCATTATAATTTGGGTACCAATACCCTTGTGAGAAAAAAGTTCTTGTAACAAAGCGCCACTCTCTTGATAGCTTATTAAATGGCTACGACGAACACCCTGCCGGCATGCTTTAGTTGCGCTACGTAGAAAAGGGAGTATGTCAGAATGATTATTGTGTTGTTTTTCCAGTTCATCAATATGTATTTCAGCATCATTCGGTGAGAGTTGCGATAATATATTGCCATTTTTATCACTGATACCTTGTGAAGAGCAAAATCCAATTAATTTATCTGCTTTGAGCTTAATCGCTAATTGGCTTGCGATGGTTTCCGTGGCTAGATTAAAACTTTCTCCCGTTACAGAAACAGCAATTGGACCAATTAATACAATGGAACCGCGCTCTAATTGATAATTGATAGCGATATCATCGATTCGGCGTATACCTCCGCTGTGACAATAATCAACACCCTTGTCGATCCCTAAAGGTTGAGCAATAATAAAATTACCACTGACGACATTAATATGGGCACCTTGTAATGGAGTATTGTTGAGACTCATCGATAACAGAGCGGTAATATCCCATTGTAATGTAGCTGATATTTTTTTAGCTAACTCCATGGTATTGGCATCTGTGACGCGAATATTTTTATGGTAGATTGCCGGATATTGACGGGTTAAGAGTTTTTTATCTATCTGTGGGCGTATACCATAAACTACAACCAATCGAATACCCAGACTGTGTAATAAACCGATATCGCTAATGATATGAGTAAAATTTTTATCTGCGATAGCGTTACCGTTTAATGTAATAACAAAAGTTTTATCGCGATGTATATTAATATAGGGAACAGAGTGGCGAAATCCAATAACTAAATCAGTACTACGTCCTTCCATATGTTTCTCATATAAATGATTGTTCCTAATGAAAGTCTTTTTATGATTTTTGACACAAAATAGCAAGAAAAAATGCATGAAAAATCATCATTATTGTTTCAGAATATATGAGTGACTAATTATTTTTAGAGAGTAATTTATTAATGACAGCTCATTAATGTTTGGTTAAAGTTTTCTATAGTTATTTTTTTGTTGTTGATAATATTGAGCGGTTTGTAATTATTTGATGTTTTAAGTGGGTTTTTCGATGGATCATTCAAAACACGGTTTTTCACGACGACGTCTTCTGCAAGGAGCAGCTGCGACTATACTGTTAAGTATTAGTCCATTGGGGCTAGCCTTGTCTTCAAGTATAGTTGCTATTCGTATTTGGCCTGCTTCTAGTTATACCAGAGTAACTTTAGAATCGAATATTGCTTTAAAATATCGTCAATTTGCTTTGTCTGCTCCTGATCGGATTGTCGTGGATTTAGAAAACGTACAATTAAATAGTGTCTTGCAAGGGGTAGGCAAGCAAATCAGTTCGCGTGATCCTTATCTGAAATTAGTCAGAGTAGGGCAATTTGATCAAAAAACGGTTCGATTAGTTTTTGAAGTGAAAACTCATGTTGAACCACAAATGTTTACTATTGCACCTGTTGCTGGTTTTAAACATCGCTTAGTTGTTGATTTTTATCCTGCTTCTGGTGTTTACACTGATGACGATCCGTTATTAGCACTACTAGAAGATTACAATAAAGGTAAATTGGATGATGCGTTGCCGGTTATAACGAAAAAGCCAGGTAAAGCAGGTAGAGATAGGCCGATTGTCATTATGATCGATCCTGGTCATGGTGGGGAAGATCCTGGTGCGATAGGAAAATATAAAACGCGGGAAAAAGATATTGTATTGCAAATTGCGCGGCGATTAAAAATATTAATTAATCGTGAACCTAAGATGAAAGTTTATATGACTCGTAATGAAGATGTATTTATTCCTTTAAAAGTACGAGTTGCAAAAGCAAGAAAAATGCAGGCTGATTTATTTGTTTCTATTCACGCTGATGCCTTTACTAATCGTAAAGCGAGAGGTTCCTCCGTATTTGCATTATCAACCAAAGGCGCCACCAGTAATACCGCTCGATATTTAGCACAAACACAGAATGAGGCAGATCTGATTGGTGGTGTCAGTAAAAGTGGTGATAAATATCTTGATCACACCATGTTTGATTTAGTTCAGACAGCGACTATTAATGATAGCTTGAAATTTGGTACCGAAGTGCTTAAACGGATGGGTAACGTGAACAAGTTGCATAAGAACATCGTTGATCAAGCGGGTTTTGCGGTATTAAAGGCACCAGACATTCCGTCTATTCTGGTTGAAACGGCTTTTATTAGTAATATTGAAGAAGAACGAAAATTAAAAACAGCAAAATTCCAACAGCAGATGGCGGAATCTATTTTCCGGGGTATTAAAGCTTATTTTGACAACGGTGGAAAACTGGCTTTGCGTTAAGCGTGTTAATTAGATAAATAATAGCTTTGTCGGGAAACTAATCTGATATTAAACTTTTTTTTTTTTTTTTTTTTTTTTTTTTTTTTTTTTTTTTTTTTTTTTTTTTTTTTTTTTTTTTTTTTTTTTTTTTTTTTTTTTTTTTTTTTTTTTTTTTTTTTTTTTTTTTTTTTTTTTTTTTTTTTTTTTTTTTTTTTTTTTTTTTTTTTTTTTTTTTTTTTTTTTTTTTTTTTTTTTTTTTTTTTTTTTTTTTTTTTTTTTTTTTTTTTTTTTTTTTTTTTTTTTTTTTTTTTTTTTTTTTTTTTTTTTTTTTTTTTTTTTTTTTTTTTTTTTTTTTTTTTTTTTTTTTTTTTTTTTTTTTTTTTTTTTTTTTTTTTTTTTTTTTTTTTTTTTTTTTTTTTTTTTTTTTTTTTTTTTTTTTTTTTTTTTTTTTTTTTTTTTTTTTTTTTTTTTTTTTTTTTTTTTTTTTTTTTTTTTTTTTTTTTTTTTTTTTTTTTTTTTTTTTTTTTTTTTTTTTTTTTTTTTTTTTTTTT